>CAIGQZ010034384.1:11525-21729 GCA_903798205.1 Danio tinwini
ATATATATGAGAGAGAAAATGAAGCATGTTAAACCAATATATATACACACACACACACACACACAAGTAATTGCAAATTTGTTGGTTCCAAATGCTTTATTTTGGAATGTAACACAAACATTTGCACATTTGCAATAGATGTCACTAAAAACTATACATGGACCACAAAAATGTTTCATATTTAAAACAACCCAAAATCATAGAAGATTTTCTTGTATTATAAAGATAAATTTGGATGCAATCTCTGAAACGCATCCACGTATCTCCAAAGGCACTATTGATGCACACCACAATGTACTTTGCAATTCAAGCACATGGTGCATTAAGACACCAGGCAGAGGTTTCCTCAGTGTCGGCTCAATGCAAACGGCCCGCGAGGCCTTGAACTTGAGACGGCGAGCGAGTCAATAAGAAAACGGTGCTTTCAGAAAGACAGGACGAGATGAAAAAGAGGAGAGGGGGGATGATGAGTGGCTGCATGTGAATGGAAGGGGGCACAGGAGAGGGGCGGAGGAGGGGCAGGGCTGAGGCGAGGGTCAGGGGTCAACTTGTCAACCCCCACTGCCCCGGACGGCCAGACAAAGGGAGGCGAGAGGGGTCAGAGTGCACGGCTCAATGGACAACTGGTGAACACACTCCAATCGGGGGTGTCTCTTTAGCCACATGCAAAAAAAGAGCGTCGTTCACGCTCACAGCGCATCCTTTTGAGGCCGTTTGAACTGACATTCAGATTACTTTCAAGGTCCCCAAAAAGAGAAATTTGAATACACTGGCACCCTGACAAGAGTCTCCTTTTCAAGAGCCGCTCAGCAAGTTCACGTATGCTTGCGGGCTCTTTTGAATACGCTAATGCGACTGGAGATTTCCTTTGTTGCCATACGTTTGGTCTCAAAGAAAACGATAACAAATCTCCAGCTAAATATAGACACAGTACACGCGTGTGAGTGTGTCTAACTCCCTTATTATCTTAAAACATGCACCACTGTCATGCCGCCGGAGGTCAAGTCCACTTACGCTCTGTGCTACGCCAGCTATTTATCTTATCTGCTGGATTAGCTGGGCGGCCTGTCAGGTAAACCACACCCCGCACCAACTGCACCGTTCCCTTGGTTAGCCTCCTGGGTAATCAGCGCGGGATTTCTTTATAAAATTATGCAGCTGACCGGCATGTATACTCACCATATTCATCCTGCATATGGAACAGGGGAAGATGGATAGACATAAGGAGGAGCAGAATTGATGCGGGGGGTCACCTGACCTAGTTATTCTCAACATACAAATACATATTATTCATACATACACAAATCAGAAGTGTCATCATGAGTAAACTGCCAAGTGCATTAGGAGATTGGAAACATTGTTTCTATATATTGTAACTTTCTAATTCATGATTTCACTCTGATTTTCATTCATTCAAATACATGCACTGATCTGCATTTAAATTAACCAAATATATCAATATTTGCTGAAATATCCAACAAACAATTGCTCAACAATGGCCTATAGTCTGCAGCAATACATTTTGAAGGAGTGGAGTTAGTGATTCTGTCTGAAGTAAAAAAAAACTACACCATTTCTAACTGTTGTTCTACAGTATGTACACTGCCATTCAAAAACTGTGGTATGTTTATGTATATTTATGAAAAATACTTTTAAGCAGAAGGAATGCATTGAAGTGATTAAAGTGAATGAAAAGTATCTATAATGTTAGAAAATATTCTTATTTTGAACTTTTAGAATCCTGAATTTCACATTGTGCTGGACAACATATTCTATCATTGATGATAATAATAATAAATATTTCCTGAGCACCAAATCACCACATTGTGATAATGGTTAGTCTAAATTCAGCTTTGTCGTTAGAGGGATAAACTACTTAATTCTGAGGTAGTATCACCGTAATTACTTTATTATGATTAAGTGAATGCAAACTTCCATTAGAGATTTTTTGTTTTAAAAAAATCCAAAAATCATCAACCCCAGATTACAGAATGCTAGTGTATACATGCATATTGGTTAGATATCCATACAAAGTTAAAGTCATAAAACCAAAATAGTACTGAAACATTAACTATGATAAAACCAAGAAAAACTAGACAAAAAGCATGTTTTTTTAAACTGATAGACTTTTTGCTACTTTTAAAAAATATTCAAAGATAAAAAATAAAAAAAACACACAGAGTGGATAACTGAATGGTGTTGTGTTTTCTACGGTTGCACGGTTTACTGGTATTATGGTGGTATCGTGATACTTTAGCTCCAAAATACTGGCGCTGTAAACTGTAGTATCATCATTAACGGTCTATCTACAATAGATAATGTTGGATGTGGAAAGTCTCTAAAATGCTCACACGTTTGTGCAACAATAGAATGTTTTATTTTAATAGTCTGTGGAGCCCTTTAAGGAGCCCTTTCATTTCTGTTCTTGTTAATATGATCTAGTATCTACAACAACCCAAACAATCTCTTAAAAAGAATGACTCACAAAGTAAAATTTTAAATTACTTTGGATTGTTACCTGATAAGACTGAAAAAGAAAAAAAAACAATAGATGAAAAACTCAAAAAAGCAACAGGAAACATTAAAAAAAAGATTGACCACTTCATAATTTTGTTGGAGAAATGCTATTTTTATAACAAATTTTATTTGGTACAATTTGTATCTTTATTTTAATGTGTTTTTGTTGGTCAGTTACCTACAAAATAAAAAGAATGAATACATTTTAGGTGAAGTGACGTGCAAAAAAAACTTTTTTTAATAATGAATTAAATTCAAGACCTATTATAACGTGTAAAATATAGTATTTCTGACAATTTTCTTTGTAATTTGAGTTAAGAATTACAGTATCGAAATCCTACTTGGTATCGTGATACTTTAGCTGGTGTAAGATCGTAAAATGAATTAATAGTATTGCGACAACCCTAGTGTTTTCTGTTTTCAGACTAACTTTTGGTTAAGACAGCTCAACCAACAAAATTCTGTGAATGAGAGAGGATGTGTTTGATCTGTATCTGTGTGTACAATATGTATGTGTGTGTGTGTGTTGATCTCGTGCATGAAACTTCCCTAAGAAACCATCATATGATGATTTGTCGGCTTGTCAAGAATGTTTATTAGCATGTTTGTGTATTTGTATGCATTAGAATAAAGTAGCTTTTATATACTGTATGCACAGATTCTAGTGTAAGTACATATGCATGCACTCTAAGAAATACTGGGTTATTTAAACACAAAATGGGTAGAATATGGACAAACCCAAACATTTGGTTAAATTTGGTCCTGTTAATTTAATAAAAAAAATTAACCCAGGGTGGCATTGTGGCTCAGTGGTTAGCACTGTCACCTCACAGCACGAAGGTTGCTGGTTCAAGTCCAAGCTGGGTCAGTTGGCGTTTCTGTGTGGAGTTTGCATGTTCTCCCCATGATTGTATGGGTTTCCCTCACGGTCCAAAGACGTATGATATAGGAGAATTGGATAAACTAAATTGGTCATAGTGTATTTGTGTAAATGTGAGAGTGTATAGGTGTTTTCCAGTACTGGTTTGCAGTTGGAAGGGCATCCGCTGCGTAAAACATATGCTGGAGAAGTTGGTGGTTCATTCCGCTGTGGCAACCACTGATGAATAAAGAGACTAAACTGAAGGAAAATTAATGAATTAATGAAAATTAACCCAGCAGTTAGATTAGTCCCTATCCCACCCCAAATTGAGTTGAAATGACCAGGCATTTTTAAGAGTGTGTATAGGGTTGACTGTAACATTCACACCCAATATGAAGTAGCAAGACCTTAATTTAGCGAATAAAAGGAAAGCAATAACAGAAAAGCAGAATAACAAATTAAATACAGTTAAAGGGAGACAAACAGAAGAAAAGGTGGCTGTGGACAGTTGACTGATTTCATTTCAGGATCAAAAGTAATGAAAGGAACGCGAAAAGAAAAGGAAAAAAAGAATGTTAAGTGGACGCCCGACACAAAAACAAGAAAATAAAGCATTGAACTTGGACACTTGTCCTTGTGCAAAAACATAAACGAGTACCTTGACTTAACAATGTGTGTAAGTGTGTATTGACATTCCTTAAGATGCGTGTATATTATCAATTTTCAATCACTTTAAGCAAAAAAACACAGACTTGGTCAGTAAAGGTATTTCCACAGAACTCTGAAAATTTGTTGTTGATCTTTCTAAGAATATGCAAACTTGAATGTCTTTACGAATTGCCCACATCCACTGGCAAAAGTGTGAACGAGTGCATGTTCACATTGTGTGTGAATGTGTGTGCTCGAGGGGGGGGGGGGGTAGGGTAAAGATGCGGTTACTTTAAGAAGATTGAAGCGCAAAAGCACTCAGATTTATTAAAAGCTGCCGCTCACGCCTGCCTCTCTCTCTCTCGTTTATTCCGCACCATTGTTGCAATACCCCCCTCATTGTGTATACATTGTGGAGGGATATTAAATTTCTCCCTTCGAACCTGACTGTAACTACTACACTGCTATGGGGAAGGGCAGCACGTCCCCGAGGTCCAAACACACACACATGGATACATGCACATGCTCATTTTCATACAGCTTGTCCATCAAATTAAACTGGCTGATGAAAAGCCCACCCTAAAAAATAGGGAACACTCTTGGTCTAGGAGCTGATATGAAATGCAGGGGTGGGGAACAAATTCAATCAAACCAGATCTGGTTGTTAGAGCCCAGGTTATTACTTAAATGGTCACATCGCGGGCGGCTGGTTGAATGAAGATACTTGTGAAAGACGCACTCTGCGCGGTGAAGGCGTATCAGTCGATAAAAGTTTAAAAGCGAATATTAATTCAAGCAAGGTAAAATTAAAAATCAATACGAATGTGTATCTGATTGTTTTTACACTCCATCGGCCCTTGATCTTCATCTCGCATTCAGTTTTTGTTCTACGGGTTCTTTCTTCCTGCAAAAACAAATTGTGAACCCCGACCCTTTTCCTTGAAAAGAGCGGGATTTCCTTTCTTTAGGGCTTAAAAAGTGAAAATTGAAGTGAGTCACAGAAATAAAGCAAGATGTCTTGCATTGTGGTGTCCACAATAAGAATCGTGCGCTGGTTTAAATGGGTAAGTGTTGCTGTAAGTATAATCTAATTCTTGAGCTTAATTAAGAGGCAGTGAGACCCTGACCTTAATGACTAGCCCTACGGCTATTCACACGCCGCTTCCAGTGAAAGACAAAGACAGATATTTGCAATGTGTAAATAAGTCAAAGGAGTGAGATCTTTGTGTATATAATGTACAAACAACCTTTATAAGAGAGTATGGCTCATGTGCAGATTGAAAAATAAAGCTTTTGAAGTGTATAACCAGTTCAAGCTAGTTATTTATTCCAGCTAGGCCTGTTTTTTAACTGGATTAACTGCCTTGCTTATTTGAGCTTGTAGACCACCATAGATCAGCAACAAACCACTTTAAATCACTTAAACTATGCACAAATACAGAATCAAATGTATGACCAATCCATTAAAAGCATTTAAACCCTGGTTAAAATGAATAAGAGTTCCAAAAAAGGGTTGTCATTTTTTCCACAGAAAAAAATCCTTCTTTACTTTGATAAACAATTCTATAAAGATTCATTTTATTTTATTGGCATGTTATTTTTGGAGTATTTACAAAATGTTGTTATCAACTAAAAGCTTTTTTGGACATTAATCTTACAGGTCTGAAAATGCCAACTTTTAAAAATTGGTGAAATCTAATTAAAAGTTTCTGAAAAGTATTCAGTAATTAAAAGTTTCTCTATACAAATTACAACTACTGAATTTTATAAAACTAAAATCGTGTGAAAATTAATTTTGGGTGCTAGAGAACTAAAGCAATGTCTTGACAATAGGGACCTAACAATTCACCTAAGTCATGATTCTATATGATTCATGATACTAATCTAATGATACGATTTAATCACGATTTTTTTTACAAAATTATTTGTTACTTTTTTTTAAATGCTGCACATTTGTTTGCAAAATAATACATTTTCTGCCCAAACTAAATTGCTATTTTAAAAACAAATTCCAATAAATAAATAATAATACAAACTAAAGAAGACTCATTAATATAAATCAACTAAAACTGTGACTGTGCTGGGATTTTACATTTTTAAAAAGAAATATCAGCATATCTATGTTTTCTGGCATAAGCTGAGGTCTTTGCACATTTACAATGTCCCCTGCTGAAAAAAACTCTTTTACTTGGGACTGAGATGGCTGATGTGGAGAAGTAAGCCTTTCCTAAACCAGAGAGCAGTGTGTACAGAGGTGTTTAATCAGAGGGCCCACTCTGCTCAGAGGGACTGGCTACTGGCATAAAAAAACTGATTATAAAATTACTAATTATATAGTAGGATAGAAACAGGAGCTGAACATAATTATGAAGTTGATAATTAATATTACTTGTTTATTTAATTAGTATAAGTATCAGTGTGATACACTTACAGGGTTACATTATAACTTAAATTTAAGTCTTTTGAAGACATTTTTAGGATCATTATGAATAAAATTTTAGACTCACACGGCTTCAAAAGAACAAAGGAAGATTAAGACCCGTTTAAAAAAAGATTTTAAGACCTACCACACAATATTTCAGTCAATTTAAGACTTTATTGACTAAAATTCTGTTTTTGTGACAAGACATTTTAAGACCCAGCAGATACCCTGACTTCAGAAAAGATAATCTTGAACATTTTAAAATAATAATAAGCAAATTATTAAAATATGCATAAACTAATTTGAAAAGGAGAGGGTGAAAATAATCTAATACCTAGTTCTGTAACAGAATAACTTTCACTTTCAGTCTGAAAAACATCTTCACACTTTCACTATGAAAACACTGATGCACCATGTGATCTCCGTAGCACTCGTTGGAGCAAGAGGAGCAGCAAATCGTTGACGTGGTTTGCCTTATTAATAGTTTTTTTGTGTATAGACGTCTGTGACAGTAGTTTTTCACTGTGCTGACTGTGCATCATATTTGTTGTTCTGTTAGTGTAAGTAAATGTCTATTTGCAGTATTTGCACACAGTTAGCGCACTTCACTGCTGTCATTTTATTCTGTCGCCCCACCACTTGCTCGCTGCTGATGTGCAGGTAAAGAGAGTTTGCGTCTGTAAACAGCTCCCCCACTGTTCAAAAAATGTATCGCGATTCGTTCAACATTACGACCTATTTGAATCGTCACATATTCAAATTGATTTTCAATCAGCTCACAGTGAATCGTTACATCCCTACTTGACAATGTTCTCATCTTTATACAAAATCCTCTGAAATGCAAACAAAAACAACTCTGTTTTGTGAATCCACATCATTGAACAAACTACTAGTGTTTTAGAATATTTAAGACTTTTATATTTTGTTCAATAGAAAAAATTTTCCACCATAAGGAATATGTTATTCAATGGAAAGTTTCTCTAGAAACAGATGCAAAAACCCAAATTAATTCATTTTAATGTAACACTAGATTAGTTTAAACCAAACATCCAAGCTGCCTTTTTCCATACAATGAAAGTAAATGGTGACAGTGACTACATTAACATGGACATCAGTAATCAAATTATTTGTCTTAATCTGAATAAGACAATATGATTAAGGTGTTTACATGAGTTGCTTTTTGAATGTTCCTTTCAGGATCCCGATTTACATGTTATAGCACATAAATCGATTAACGTCATTGTGTCTCCACGCTATCCACATTTCCTCTGGAGTTTCGTTTTTAATTTGTCGACTGTTAACTGCAGTTTGGGACTTTCACTTTCATTCAAGAACAACTCATGCATGCCCCATGACAAACTCTGAGGCATTAGATGTGAGTATGAACTGCTGGAAAAGTGTTGTTTTAATGGAACTTGATACTGCACATCATATGGGAAGAAACCCTCTGCATTTCACGATGCAGGTGTCTGTGATCCTTCGCTGACTCGGTAGGTGCATCTTACCTATCCTGTCGCAAAATGTGGCAAAAATCCCACAAAACAGTAAAAGTTTGAATAAGGTGTTTACAAGTCTGTACTGCACTTCAAAAACACAACTAAAATCGACATATTCCTTGTGTCTTAATTCGATTTCTGTTTAGTTCACTTTAGTCAGATGAAGGTAATCAAAAATCTTTGTTTACATGGTAGACTCTTAATCAGAGTACTGTCTTAATCAGATTATTGGTGTCCATGTAAACAAACTCAATGACTTTCAACCAGCATTCTGCATTCTCATGTGAATTCTGATACATTAATTAATTCCATGGACTCTAAGATGCCTTTAGTCTTCTAACGGATGCTCCTAAGATGCTTTTATGTTGTTGTTTATTCCCAGTTTAGAGCTGTGCATTCTTTGGTCACCATCCCACTTGAATGCTCTTCAAACCTTTTCCTTTTGTGTTATAAAGAAGAAATAAAAGTTACAGGTTGGAATGGCAAACGTGAATAACTAACTAAACTGCTTTTCCCACATGAGAGAGATACTGTAGGTCACAGCTGACCAGCGAGGCTGTATTAACATGGCTGTGGCATGTAATTTGGTTTATGAGTCTGATAAAAGTCCATCGAGAAACAGAGAGAGATTGTGATGTCTTTCACAATATGACCAGCGGATTCCATTTCAGATGCTCGGACCATAATAGCGCTCAGTGTGTTAAGAGCTATCAGAAAATCGGCCAACACACTGTCCCTCCAGCAGTCATTACGCATACGTCCTCACCTACACACCAGGTAAAGCAAACACACACTAGAGCACGAAAAAAAAGCACTTGGCCCTGTCAGATATGGGGTATTGGAGTCCGAATGAGGTCCATTTAGTCGGCAGTGGTCTTGATGGTGGTCTCTATCGCAGAGGTGAGGGCCGGCGCTGGGGAGAGTGTGTTTACCTACATCCCTTTATTACCATCTGCTTAATGGCCTATGAATGTCTCCATGGATACTCAAGAGGGAGAGAGAGATGGATGGAGGGACAGAGATGGCTCCGATCGGAAAGGTAGGCTCTCAGCAGGGAACTCTGGTGCGTGTGTGTGAGTGTGTTTGTCTTAATGCATGTGTGTGTATGTGTTCGGGGATACTTAGTGCAATGAGTGCAGTACTTCAAATGATTTCAGTTTACTGTAAGTGCAACATCAAAACGTAAAAAAAAAAGAGAAAAAAGACGCAAACCGGTAGATGTGGTGTGTGTGAGGCATGGAGGGTAAGCCTAGGTGTCGGGATGGGGAAGAGAGAGGTGGTTTAATGCAATAAAGCATGTTGTATTGACATCTCTGTTGTGTCTATTGATTCCCCATTATGTCCCTAACAAACCCGGGTGGACATTTTGTCATTCGCAATCACGTTAGCACTGGGACTCGCCGACGTTCCCGCTCAAATCCGATCTATACACACACACACATTCGTGCGCTCTGGCTGCGGACGGCAGGGCTGATCTTCCTTAATCAATACCTGTTTGAGGTTAAAACACTTTACGGCGCATCAAACTGTAAATTTGTATCAGTGTAAACACAGCTCTCCTGTGCAGACAGACACGCAAAGCCATCGAGTGACCCGATTGATTTTAACCTTTAACCTCAAGCAGACCCCTACATTTTCCTAAACAGCAGCTCCTTATGTTGCTCTTTCTGCATTTACATGGCAATTTCGTGGCTTTGCCAAAGTAAAGGGATGCGGAAATATAAGTATCATGAAAACTATTAATGTATCATAATGAATTGTATTTTTCTTATAATAAGAAATGTGCAACAACATGATTAAACACAGCATCAGTGTAACAATACTGTAGTATCAATACAGTATCAGTGTAACAGCATCAAGGCCTAAAAAATGGTGGTGGGTCTGATAAACCTTCTCATGAACATTACTGACCGTTCACTCCAAGCTGATCATACAAGTGCAGGCCCGTAGCCAGGAGGGGGTTCAGGTGGTTTGAAAGACCCATTCCCCACTGACAAAGGTCCAGAATTTGTCCCATACATGAGCCAATACTACGTCATCATAAATTGTGAAAATAACCCATCGAAAAGGTCTTCAAGACTAAGCAGAATCCTCTGGTGGCTGTTGCTTTGGTGTGACTAATCAGTTTTGGCGAATGCAAACTATTACTTTTTATAAATCCAACATCCAGCTGTGCAAGAAAACATACAACATACATGTTTAAATTTATTATTATTATTATTTAAATGGCCAAATTCTGATATATATATATATATATAT
>CAIGQZ010034384.1:21829-38385 GCA_903798205.1 Danio tinwini
ACATATATTTCTATATATATATATATATATATACGCATTTTTTCATATTTTTTATTCAAAATATAAGGAAATGTTTTTGGTATGTCAAAAGTGAGGCTATGATGACAATTCGACAAGATAATCCAGAAAAAATAAAATAAAATAGAGCTTAAAATGTCACTATGAATGCAGAATTAAAAGCTCATAATTAAATAGAAAATGATGTGAATAACTGCAAAATGGTCCACTTTTTTGGAAAAAAGAACCACCCCTATCACCTGGCTATGGGCCTGTGTTTAAAAGTCTGTGACCACTAGTGCCAACATTTTTTTAATTATTGATTGTTATTAGAACGTATATTTATAAGCAATAGTGTATCAGATTGCATTGCCTCCACCAGCAAGCCAACATAGGCAACGTTCAAATTAATTTATTTTCAAAAATTGTCATTGCATATGTTTGGATCAAAACACAGTTTTATTGTGTCAACAAGTAGATCAGCCATTAAAGACAATATTAAGTGAATGGAAAATACATTTAATTTCAGCCTTACATACAGATAATAGACCCTGGTGAAGATTTTGGCTCTGCTACTTAAACTTAACACTTCATATTCATAGAACCAATGTTTTGGTGGTCTGTATGAAAAGCTGTAATATCTCAAATGTATTAAATTAGATTGTTAAATTACCCGTTTAAAAATAATGTTTGCAATTTAACCTTTTTGCTATTTACTAAAATAAATGCTGATGCCACAGTAACTGTGTAAAGTCTGATAGAAAATAGAGACTTCCCAAAAGCCTAAGCACTCACAGGACATTATAAATATAGTGTGCAGACTATCCCTATCTCCCTGACGCCAAGATTTTACAGTAAACACTCTGGGTAAAAAGAAAATGTTAGATATCTCATCACCTAGGAAAAACCTAGAAAAAAAGCTTTGAACTAATGCCCTTGATAGTGTCTATCATCTGTAAGTAAGGATGAACATAAATGTACTTTCCTTCACCCAACATAAAGATCTGTACTGGCTGCTCTGCTTGTCATTTTGACCTCTGCAGGATTTAATGTCAGCTGTGGCGCCTGGTGTCCATTTTGAGTCTTATATTATCAAAAAAAATGAAAGGTTTAACCTTTGGCATAATTTTAAACGCTGAAAAAGGTTAAAGTCTTAAAACCAAGTGGCAACAAAACAGCAAATACATTCAGCTCACTTATTTTCGATTTCATGGAAAACCGTCAGTAAAAAATTATATAAAATGTGACGCACCTAGCTATAATGTCGTTCCCTCGCTTTGAAACGTGAATAACCATAAGTGCCACCTTACACTCAACTCAAGTACACTGATACCAGCAAAAGCATGTCCAAAGTAACTCATTACAGAATTGACCAACGTACTCACTATAATTTTTCACCATATTTTTTCTGTACATAAAAATAAATGTCTCCAGCATTTCAAGAATCTTCTAGCCAAAAACTCTCTTTTATCCTCTCTCAGCATCCTCCAGTTCACCACACTTCTGACCTAGAAGACAAATCCCAACCAACAGACTCAAACAAGTGGGCCAATCCAATTTTAACACTACCTGCATTTCAAGAAAGCCCATCACCATGTGGGCCCATTATGTGGTGCAGCTGAAGAAAGCTTAACGTCTGGCTCTTTGCTCATCAAGGCGCCAGTAAGTAATTAAAGATGCTCACTCTCAATTCTTGCGCTATAAACCTTATTCCAGGCAGACGCCATATTTACTTTTGGTGGATGAATATGTGGCTGGCAACCAGACATTCTGTTTAATTGGTGGTTGTAATTGTTTTGCTCTGTCGTCAGTTTCTTCAAAATGCATCACAAAAATAAAAAATAACCCAAAATCTCCTGACAACAGAGTGTATGAAAATTAATGTTTATCTATATGCACAACTTTTTAAGTGAAACAAATATTAGCCTAAAAATATGGTGTCCACTCTCAATGGTGTATCTACTGTCTGTTAGCCAATTTAGCTCTCACAAAACGTAACAGGAAACTGAATTTTGAATTTCCCTATTTACATTTTAGCCTTTGTGTATTGGTGTGTGACGTGTTTAGGTGTCACGTGATCTATAAGTGGCGCATACGTTTAATCCATCTGCTGGTTGGAAAATTTCCGCTTCGTTGAATGCCAGACGTTGCGCGCACACATTGCGCGCCCCCGCCCCCTCACTAATGCAGCACTTAGAACCAACACTCCTTATACAGTAGCCTAAAATACTATTAGCTTTTTAATAAAAACTGCAACAAGCATTCTTAGGCCTACCTCATATTTCATAGTAATGTAAGATGTTTCATCAAAACATAAAATTGTACATTACCTTTAATCGTTTCATTTTAAATTTCAATTAGATATTAAATTATACACAACAGAATATTGGCTGTCTTTTTACTTGAAGGTTTACTCGTGTAAAGCTACAATAACTTAAATAGCTTACAACCGTGTAAAGTCAGTTAAGCGTTAACTAACAATAAAACTTTTTTTTCTTCCAATTCTAAACACTAGTAGCCTAATAAATTCTTCATTAAATTACAGTCATGAATTTATGAGTGTAATAAATAACCGAATTTAGCTAGTAATTACGCAATTTTATCCCTAAAGCACTTGAAATCGACAAAAACATCAACAAATAATTTGACATTCTCTCTCATCATTCTCAAACTTGTCGTTAAATTCGCACACACTCGCTTCATCTTTTTTCCCGCTGTCTGCGTGTATCGATCTCGGCGGAATCGATAAATTACCATGAATATTCCCTGAACCGGTCCCGAGAAAAGAGTCAGACGGCAGATGGAGAAGCAGATACGGGGAGGACAGAAGGATGAAAGAAGCCAAAAGAGGCCGAGACGAACCATTCAATCAGGGGCAATTATGTGCAGACCTCTTTTCAACGGAGCCAGCATTCATTAATGCACACTCCTCGTGGCACATTTAATATATATAGTAGCCTATATGCAAACACAAACGGAACTAAAAGCAGATTTTATAGGAAATACAATAGGTTATGTATATTTCATTCAGATGGTTGTCAGGGGCAGAACAGGTGTTTTGGCTCTACATTTAGCTTTTTTTTTTTTGTCACGAGGGGGGAAGAAAGAAGAAAAGGAAAAGAAAGAAAAGCTGACATTACCCAGAGGGATGCAAAGGTATCTCTTACCGGAGTTACCGGAGCGCAGAGGCAGCGGAGACTTGAGTCGCCAGGCGCTGAAATCAGGAGCGGTTCTCTGAAACACCAACGGCACCGGCAAGGGAACAAACATGATCCGTCGTCGTCTGGGCTTTGCTTCTATGGTCTCTTGTATTTGGCGCTTGTCTTGAGATTCTTTGGTTGCTGTTTGTCAAGTAGACTGTTTTTGTGAGGTTGTTTCTTTTTGGTAATATTATTTGGTTTAAAATGTAGCTATAACGTAAGTAAATTGCTCAAGCTAGCTTTACATTTTTGGTATTGTGCCTCTCGGTCATTACTGCTTCCTCAGGGATGCTCTATCTCGGACTGACACACAGACGGATAGTCGAGATCTTCCAAGCAATATTGTCTAAATATACATGAAAACTAATCACTTGATGCTTGTTTTGTGTCTCGGTTTAACAACTGCTTGGCCGAAAATCCGTATACCAACTTACAAATGAGAATAACAAGACGTTAGCGAATGTCCAACCGTTGTTTTAAAGGGTGACTTTTAAAAATTCAAACTCACTTGTTGTCGTAACTCATAACGTTTCCTGGGTTTTGCGTATCCCGCGCGAGACCAGGTGTGCGGCCGGTAAACGTCACAATGGCCTTGCGCGCGCCGCGATCTGCTTCCACTTTGGTTTCGCTTCTTTTACAAATCTTGTCAAAATCTTGTTGACGTGAGTACAAAAACTATTTGGTTCATTACAATCAAGTCGCGGTTTGCTGGCTTTAAAACGGTTTGCAAGGGTTATTTGGTTTCTAGCTCTTCTGCTGTGTGGTTTACCTCTGGCACATTGCATGCATTTCAAGCAGCATATAATTGTTTTGTTTAAGATATAATAGAATCGATTATCTAATACATTTAAATAAGCGCGTACTGTACGTATAAGGCTACGCAGCGGCTCTAAACGCTCCCCCTTTTCCTTTCCACTGGCGAGCCGGTAATTAAGACGCAATCAATCGATAAATAAATTAATAAGCAATACTACTCGGGCACGAAATGTTAGAACTTAACGTAAAGAAAACAACACGGTACCCGTTGAGCGGAATTCAGCTCTTTGGCTCTGTCCCACCACCATCCGTCTGTGTGTGCGTGTGTGTCCGTTACGATAGTCCCGTTATCTGGGAACCCCGGTAGCTTGCGAGCTCTGTCCGCCTCCCGGTACGAAAGCAACACTGAAGCGAGAGGAGCAGCCGCTATACTCCCCCCGCCCCCCTTTCTCTCCCTCCATCCAGACCTCCCCCTCTCCCCTTCCCTTTTTTTACTAATCCCATATAAGGCAAGCTATCCTGCGTATTGATCGCTTGATTACTCTTCATTATGATGACTCTGATGATCGCGGTGGGCCGCTGATCGATAAGCTTACACACATTCGCCGAGTGGCTTACAGCAGGTGATTATTTCCTCATCTACATCCAGGTAGGCTATAGAGGAAAAGCGTACATCGATATAAAGAGCTGAAGACACTGATGCGTTATGATGATTATTTAACGTGGGGGGATTATACTAACAAACGTATTACACGGCTACCTCACAAAAGTTTCATTTGGTCTATTGCTAGTCTAGGGTGTCTCTCTTTCTCCAATTCTACCTTTCATTCCCTCTTTCCCACACACTGAATGCTGTCAGTAATAAAGCTACAATCCATGCCGCGCACTTACACTCCAGATTATTGCCGACATAGATTTTTTTAAATAGAAAAATCTATACGCTAAACATCGCAGTCAATACGGGAAAAATCGAAAGCGTGGTGCTTGATTCCCCCACCACCCCCAAACTCACATTCGCCCCAATCTCCCTCTCTCTCTCTCTCTGTCTATCTGTTCTATCCGAAGTGCGAGATTTGATATAGATCAGTTATTATTGATCAGGGTATCACACGAATATAACACTTAGCCTACAACTAATTTACTTAACTGATTTAAATCTGCATTACTGCAGACACATAAGTTTATATCCTTTGCTTTATTTTTTAAATCGTATTTTCTTGCAACACAACAGACTTACAATGGTTCCTTGAGCTTTATTGTCCCCAAGCACCCCCTCCATTTGACAGATGACATCCGTGTGTCCAACGAGCAAGAGTGGGGGGGAACGGAGGAAAAAAAAAAAGAAGCGACAAGTTGTCCTTCACGAATCCCCCTCGCCTGAAAGGGCACGCGTTGCGAACCCCCCCATCCAAACTCCTTCCAGACAAAAGCAATTATTTCTTGTAGAATATAGTGTGTTTTGCGCGTCTATAGCGCAGAGAAGGAAGAAAGGTGTGCAGACTGAAACACAGTTTCCAAATATGACATTTCCAATTGATTACATTCAATGGCCAGCTCACAGTATATGCCTGAGCACTAATAGCGACTGACCTGCTCTAAAGAATAATAATAATAAAAATAAATGCAAAAATAACTCTTCATTACTCAGCTACTTTAATACTTTAAACACCTAGCATACAAATAATGTCCACCTAATTTTCTTTAATCAAAAATTAATCATATTTCTAGAATCATTATTATTATTTATGCTCCTTCTGTTGTGATAAAAACATAAACAACTAGGCGATCAATAGAAATAATCATTACCCATGTGCACACATAAAAAGAAACTTCCTCCTGTGTCTGGGTGGGTGAACCAGACAGCGATAGTGAAAGAGTTCATCGTTAAATGGCAATGTCATGTTGACAAATGCGTTGGTTGAATTAAATTCTCTCTCATCAATAACAAGGCGCCCCAATCAATACCAGCTTACAATTATATCAACACCCCCTCTTGCTGTAACAAGCAGCTAATACCATGACTAGGACACATTTCCACCGTGGTGCAACACAATACCATTCTCGCTCGATACAAAAACATTAGTCTATATATATATAATTTAGATTTAGCATATGCAACTTTAAAAACAATGCAAAGATCTAAAAAATATGCAACCTTTGCTTGACTTCAGCCATTGTCAGTTCAATTCTTGAATGATGGAGGTAGAAGTGATTTGAGCAGGGACTTGCACACTTTCTCTCTTCAGCTGATCTAATGATCAGTGCTGACATATTGTCAATACTCAGCTCAAGCCTGCCAATACCTCTAATACAAATCCATCCTCTGCGCCGTAGCTCTCTTTTAACACACACGCAGGTGGGCAATAATTGCACGGTGCTAATGTTGTCTTCCCTTTAATCACCAATAGACATCGGATCTTGACAGTCTGTCTGCTCATCAATACAATGTTGGGATTTGTAGTTTTCTTGTTCAACACATAATTGATGAACTGAATTTGTTTTGAACCTTTCAAAGATGTACTCAAATATATATTCAATTAATTTTATATTTCTGCAACAAATGGCCTTTGTAATCTCGCATGCAGTTGGCTGCTTACATCTGTTTGAGCTTTTCTTGCATATCCCGCCAAACGCTCTTACAATATTTCGATTTCACACATTTGCTTAAGGGGGCTAAAATTCACAAACAAGATTTTTATTTCTTCTTCTTTTTTTATTAATGCATCCTTTACAGCAGCTGCCACAATAAGTATTTTCCATTTCATACAGATTCTACCATCATTCCACGCTATGCTAGTTTTAACGCGATCAAAGACTTGGGAGACAGCAGCTGAAGATCCAGCAGTCAGTGCTGGTAAAAGACATCGACCCCCAAAGTGCTGGCGATGTGTCTCGCCTGCAGCGGCCTGCAGCGGCCTAATGCTATGACATGGAAGGGGCTATCAGTAGCGCACAGACTAGCTTGAGAGGGGGAGCTGATTTTGCCCTGTCAGAGGCCTGCTGAATATGTGATCCACCGTTACAGCGGAAGAGGATAAAGCCCCAATACCCCGTCTGTGATCTTTATGGGGTGCCGAGTGTGTGTGTGTGTGTGTGGTGGAGGCGAAAGGTAAAGCAGGTTATTCTGAGTGAGTGTGTGTGGAGTGGGGAATAAGTGTATGCTATTCTAGATGTCAAGTGAGATGTGCATGGAACATGATGTATACAAATATGTATAAATTATAAAAAAAAAAATATGTACAGTGCTCAGCATAATTAAGTACACCCCATTTTTAAAAAAATGAATATTTTTATCCATTTCTCAGTGATTATAGGCAATGTATTTTGGTGTATTTAAATAAAACAGATTTATCAAACAGATATATTTATTAATATAATATTTTAGTTACCAAACATATTTAAAAATTGAAAGATAATACAATTAAATACAAGCAAAATGTTGTGAAAAAATTACTACCTACAAAATTTCAACTAAACGTTTCTATTTTTTTGCTTCTCTTAATTTTTCCTCTTTTTTAAAATTTGTATTTAGTATTATTCTATTACATATACATTTGGGTGTACAAGTTTTTTTGACCGTTATCGTAAGTTACTTTGTTAGATTAGCTCCAGATTTGGCTTCAGTACTGACTAATATAATGTATATGCACAAATCTATTATTGTATAGCTTCCTATTAAAATATGAATTTAAAAGATAGATTTGTGAGGGGTGAGCACTGTATATTATGAGGTTTTTTTTCACTATAATGTTTAATTTTAAATAATAATATAACATTAATATTTCAGATATAATTTTAAGAAGGTTACATATTATTATTATTATTATTATTATTATTATTATTAATACTTAAATACACTGTTTAGTGGCCTAAAATCCGGTTAAAATATCTTCATAAAATAAAAACTACTACATTCACTATATTAATTACGCATAAATTATAACAAATATTTAAATATAATGTTTTTAATAGATACAACTACCCATATCACATTTAAGAATAATGATATTAATGTACTGTATATATTTATAAATATAAATAAATATTTGCGTAAATAAATATTTGCATGTTCTCCCCGTGCTGGCATAGGTTTCCTCCAGGTGTTCCTGCACTGTAAAAAATTGTATTATCAAATAGTCCTGATAGCATATGTTTTTAGGTCATTGTAACTTTTTAAGCAAAGTTAATTATGTTCTAACTTAATTTTATAAGTTATGCAAGCTGTTTTAAGTCAGTTTAGCATAATATAAGTTCAATGGACTCATAGAGTTAATTTGATTTAACTTAAAAATTTAGGGCAACCAGGATTTTTTTTACAGTGTGTTTCCGCCACAATCCAAAGACATGTACTTTAGGTGAATTGAGTAAACTAAATTGACCATAGTGTATGTGTGTGAATGCAAGAGTATATAGATGTTTCCCAGTGCTGGGTTGCGACTGAAAGAGCACACGCTGCGTAATAACGTGCTGGATAAGTTGGCGGTTCATTCCACTGTGGCGACCCCTGATTAATAAAGGGACTACGCCGAAAAGAAAATGAATGAATGAATATATTTAAATATATAACTTTTAAAAAGTTGAATGTGAATTTAATTGATTCCCCTATTCGGATATATGTAAATTTCTAAACTGAGCATATCATCTAATAGTAAAATCTTTTGAACTCCTTTTTTTTGGCGTACAATATGACACACTTAACAGATTCCTCTCCTCTCTCTTTCTCTCTCTCTGTCTCGCTTTGTGCATTGAGACTGTGTGTGTGGGTAGATTTAGAACCAAGATCAATAAGAAATGTAGAAATCAATGCACTTAGCACTAGGAAATCAATGGGCCTTAATCGGGATGCCGATGGCACAAGTCAAAACAATTAAGAGAGAAGAAAAATGTTTAACAACCTCTACTCTCTTGCTTACACAGTGAAGACGAGAGAGAGAGAGAGAGAGAGAAAGGAGAACGAGGGGAGCAACGGCGATGAGATTACAGCGGGGAATCAGGAAGTGCAGAGAAAAGGAGCTGAAAAGCTCAACATTGATAGAAGGAAGTGGGCGAGGAAAAGGGGATGTATGGAGTCAATGAAACAGGAGGAGATGAAGAAAAATTGAGGACAAAAACAGACGCGCAATTATCAGACAGAGAAGGAAAGACAGAAAAGCCAACGGGAGAGGGGAAGGGAGGAATTATTTGACAAATAATGAACGAGTGGAGGCAAAAGGACTCAATTATGGACGACGGCCAACCTAAATGGACCATCACACAACTTTAAATGGTGACTAAGCAAATTAGGGAGTCAAAGGTTAGTGCACATATCCACAGCCATGTTTTCATGCGCCAACAGAGCAGTTGGTTCAACGGTCCCATCAGATGGTCAAACACAAAAGCGCTCATCCATGGGTGAGCATGTAAATTTAGCTGTCAATCAAAACTAGGGCCAATTACCAAAGACGCACCTTGACCGAGTGGCACCGGCCAATTGGGTGAAGCACAGCAAAGCTGGCCCTATGGAAGCGCAGGATTGCTATGGTGGCACAGGTTGACGCGGAGCGGGTGGGTTGTGATTTGGGGTCGATCAATAGCTGAACCCCATGCCGACCTCTACCTCATTCTTAAGGCAAGGGGGAAATCAATGCGCAAGGGTCTATGACTCCTGACTAGTGTATGGATTGGTGAAGTGCCAACTAATCAGCGACTTACTGAATGTGACACCACGCCTATTAACCTATTGATATCACACTTGGCAACATGCACAAACATGCACATGTGGATTCATCTTCTCACACTCCAGAACTTCAAAATAGAGTAACCAGAAACGATGTGAGGTTGTTTTGAAGTCATTTCTATGAGATTTGCCATAAAGACTTTGTAAAAATAAATTAATTTGGAATTATTTGTAGTTTAAAATGTCAATAATTAAATTATAAAATGTGGTGCACAAATAAAAAGGGAAATAAACAGAAAGCAAGGAAACAATGTGCAAAGAAATAAGAGGACAAGTACAGAGAGTGTGAGTGAGTGATAAGACGAGTGAGAGAAGAGGGGAAAAGGAAGCAAAGAAGGTTGTATCAAAGGAGGTTACAGCATTAGGGGCTCAAAGGCGAGGGGGGGATACCTCTGATATTTGGGATTAGAAAACATGTGGTGAAGTAGGCAGGGATTAAGCAGGAAGACAGAGAAAGAAAGAAAAAGAGAGGGGTGTTTGGGGGAGGAGAAGTAACAAAACCTATAGGGCAGTAAATACTTAGTCCGGAGAATTCTATGGTTAGCGCTTTTTTTTTTTTTTTTGAGGGTCTTGGATTCAGTCGTTTCTATATACTTTCTTATTTATTTATATTATATCTCTACTTTTCGTTTTCTTTACAGCACTGCCAGCAATGAAACGACATATGTATGTGTGTGTGTACTGTTGGTGTATGTAAACATTACCTCCAAATGTACAAACACACACACAAATGTTTAATATATACAATTTATTCTCAGATTTGGGTCAAATATGGACAAAATCAACCATTTGCTTATTTTTAAAATGATTTTAAAGATTTTAAATTATGCAATCGAACTGCTGGGTTTGCCCATATTGAACCCAATGTCTATATATATGTGTGTGTGTGTGTGTGTGTGTGTGTGTATGATGTGTGTACGTGTGCGCAAAGTTGTTGCTCTTAGTAAATATATAATGTTGTTGTGAAAAATGTACCACTTCCAGCTCCTGATAGAATGCATTGCAGACCTTTTTACAAATATTTAAGTTAGTGATAGACACACACACATATAAATGTATATAAACATATATATATATATATATATATATATATATATAACTATTATTGCATCTAAAAATACATAAAACATTAAATCTGAAAAAAACAAATCTGTCATTGGCATCTCTGTTTTTATTTCAGGAGAGGAGAGCAGTGTAGATTCATGATGTGACATTTACCCACACATGCTTCAAGCTGGACATCTGTGTGTGTTTCTCTGCTTTAATGTGTGTGTGTGGCCGTGGGGGTTGAGGTTTAGGCACTCCTGAAGGTTAGGTTCAGTGTCACTGGTCAAGGTCGGGTGTTAATTCATAAAAGCGACTGAGAGGGAACGACACAGAGACAAAGAGTGAAAATCTACTTAATTTAAAAAGACAGCAAAATCTGACCACACGAAAACTCACCACGACGACGACACCTTGACTGTTAGATGACCAGCCCCAACGCCAGTGGTTTCTTTCTCTCTATTTATCTCTCTTTCCTCCGCTTACCAGTTTGACCAGCGGGGTCAGCCTCCAGCGAATGAGGTCATTCGTCTGGGATGAAATTGCCCTTCGACCCCTCAACTTGATCGCTTGCCCGCATTTTAACCACCTGGACAACCAACCAGCACAGAGCTCATGAAGCGTACGTGTTTGTGCATGTGTATGTGTGTTTGTCACAAAACAATCAAATCACTTTATTCATGTCTACATAAATGTTTTACAAAGCTAAATATATATCTCCAGTGACAATAACATGTCCATAAATTAACCTTTTGGATACTATTTGTTTAGATATATCCATCAGGAATAAAGCAAAGCCTTACATGCATGCGTGCACTTGATTTGCTCCCTAATATAAGCACACACAATGAAGCCAAAGCAAAGCATCGGTGTTGGAGGTCAATACCTCACTGACTCTCCTTATGATGGCACATCAAAAAGTCGATGATCAGCTCAAGAGAATCAAAGCTATTGATTAAACACTGACCAAACATGACATGCACTGCACTGCTTTCAATCCAGCAAAATGAATGAAAATAAATCCCATTGTAAAATATCATCATCTCTTATTTTAATATTTTTATTTTAATATTAATATTTGTAAGAATATACATAAAAATATTTGCATGAACTCTATGTATTTATAGAATATCTACATTTATTTGTAAGTATAAATATGCACAACAGCAACTGATATTTGCACAATTACAATATCAAGTCTATGATTTCTAATATTATTGTTTTGACGTGTATGCTGGACATATGCTTTTTCCACTAATGAAATATATAGCGCAATAAGGCCAGAAGAGGATGCGCGCGCTCGCGGCCAGCGCGTCTGGAGACTGACCAGCTGCCCTTTGACATAGAGGTCGTGAGCTAATGGGCTTTGCACAGCTTTGCACATTGTGTGAACAAATGGTATTTTTTAACGTTAACGTCAGGGTTGTTTGTTTTGTTTTGTTTTTCCTTTTTTTATTTTAATCGTCAAAGCCTTTTTCACTACAAGATGGTGTTGAGATCGTTGTTGAAGTTGAAGGATTGATATTATTTTGCAGCTTCTTGCTGAGGTGCGCAAAATGTTTAAGAATATCAGAAAACCGTACGATCATGACGAATTATTCAAGACAAAAAAAAGCATTGAAAGTCACACAGATCTATCTCCCGGTTTAGTCGTGAAATGCGAAAGATATGCGCACATTAATGCGTTAAATATATTGAAACATGAATATTACTTTCACTGCTTTATTATGCAATTTATGTCAGTGATTTTAAATAATTAAAATATGAATCATTAGTATAATTAATATCCAAATCTTATATTTTGTATATGCATGCATAATCATTAATTATATAAACTATATTGCAGTCCTAATACTATAAAGAAAAAAAGAGTGTGAAGAAGAAATCAAATGCTTGACTATTGCGTTGCCCTGAATTTTAGATCTGCCATTTCGAGTCCTTACAAACACCTGCAAATGCAGGGGTCAAAATATATATCACTTCAGTTATTATGTCATATTTTACATATAAATAATTATCATAAATCTAAATAATTATTACGCAAATAAAACAAAAATATTCATAAAATTGTCAATGCATTAATAAAACGTATTTAATAAAAATATTTCCTAACGCACGTTTGATTTAACTAATTTGATGAATGCATATTTGCATTTTTAAAAATCAAATAGATTGGCTATTCTTGGTTCGTTTATAAAACATGCTAGAGCAATCATTCTTTTAGTTCCTAATCCTAATTTGACGACTGAAGTCGAAAGCATAACCACAATAAAATATTCAATATTTTACATAAATTTGCGTTAACTTTAAATACTAAATTTTAATCAGTTCGTTAGATTCAAGTCCTATGCTTGCATTTTGAATATGCAAAAATGCAAAAACACTAATGCATAATTAAACAATAAATGCAAATGCTTCCATATTAATTGAATCAATTTAACAATCATCTAAACATATAGTATATAATATACACCACAAATCTAAGACCAGCAAATGAATACTGACCAATGCAAACTAACTTTTCAAATGCAAACTAAATTTTGATTGTAAATTCGATGATTCAGTTCACAAAACGTAAAGATTTCACTAAATACAAGAAACGGTCAATTGGATTCAAACTAGGATGAATTAAAAAAAAAACCTATAAAAGCAAACAGGAAAAATCAAAGAGCGTTAATTATGTGACAAAAATATACAAGCGATTACTTTTTATTCTACTCTGAAACAGGCTGGCGGACACGAGAAAAGTTTGCATCTTGCAATTGCTGAATAACGACAAAGCCTCAGAATTTTAAACCAAAAATTCTTCACATACAAACATATATATTGCATAAAAATATAGACAAACAAATGCATATGCATAAATGCGTGTATTTTATAATACAAGTATATTTAAGTAATAGAAACGCCTTGTTGCTAAATTTCATATTCAATAAAAAAAGGCAAACCAAAAGTCAGTTTCTGAAAAATTAAAATGCTAAGACAGTTTTACGTATTTGTAGAACTCAAATTATGTATTTAGATTATGTTTAAGATTATATCCTAAAAGTAATTGACAGACACTAAAGGAGAGCCAGGTGAGAAAAAGGGCACAGCTCGTCTTAAGAATGCTGTCGTGCGGTAATATCAGATAAAAATGATCTACTTTTCGACAAATAAATAATTTAAATATGTATACATTAAATGTTTACGTTTCTAATGTTCCTAAAACCTTAGCCTACAGCACTACATAGTTTTAGATATATAAAATAAGTTAAAGACAACTAACTGAAGCCATTTACGCAGCCATTACAGCTTCCAGAAGACAGACAGAGGGAGCTTAAACCTGGAAGATGTTCACTGAATCTTTGTAGTTGGTGTCAGCACGTCTCTCTTTCCCTCCGTCTGTCTGTCTGTCTCTCTCAGCCTCCCTATATAGAAAGATACCAGCCGCGCGCTCGAGACTTCAAACGCGCGCGCGCAGGGAAGATGTGTCTCTCGCTCCCCTTTCGACCTGTCGATATCCCGATGGCAGTTCGCTCTTTATAAAAGTCACAATTCCATCCTTTTAATTGATTTCTCATAATTAACTCAGTGTGTTCATCGATTTCCACTCGACGGCGCATCGGCCTCTTTATCCGGGAACACGCCGGTCGCGAACATGAGGCTTTATTATTTTCGCGTTAACTGAAGCCGAATAAATATTGACCACATTCAATATCAATTAAAGCCCAACGGCACTAAATAATCCCACTGTTTCTTGCCACCGGGGTCCCCTCGACAGGTGGAGAGGTCGTCAAAATGGAGGGAAAGTGTGTGTTTTTAAAGCTGGGCTGAGCTACACGTATCTTATTGAAAGTTATGCTTCATCGGTTTGATATTTGATAGATACCTTTTATTAATAAAGTACACAAACATTACGTAAATGACACATATATTTGAACATAATTAATGGAAGCATGAATTTGCATAGATATCTATGTGTTTACATTCTGAGAAAGGAATAATACAATTATATCATATTAAAATGTGTTATTGATGCTATTAAATATAATAATAAGAAGAAGATTAATTAGAATTAGCAGAAAATGTAGTAGGTTATATAAAATATAATAATCTGTTAATTTGGGTGAAGCACTGTCCTCTCAATGTCAAAGATGTGTCTTTAATTTTTATGGACATCTACATTAGGCACCATTTGAATTTATAACAGGTGTGTGTTTTAAAAAAAACTAAATTCTTATTGAAGCTAATCAAAAATATTACACTTGTCACCAGCGTTGTAGGCTAGCCACAGCGGAGTGAACAGCAGGAGCATTTCAAGGGGTCCAAATTTCTCAATTTTCTTTTTACAAAGGAAAAAAAAAAGAGCTCAGAATCTCAAGCTATCGGAGACAACCAGGTCTGGAAATTCAGGAACAGAGAAAGGCAGTGTGAGAGCAAAGCAAGGACAGGAGAAAGGTTTATCACGGCTTTATCAAACAGGCACCTGACAGGATAATGGTCACTAACTCAATGTGTAATTATCAGAGAGCGGGAGGGTCAATCTTGCACGTACTTTGCGCATCTATATGAAACAAAAAAAGAAACATCGCGTGTGCGTCTGGTGAATTTAGCTTTATGCAACCACAAACCAGTAATAATATTGCACCTCCCAATTTAGCATTTTTTTCTCAAACTTATACCTTACTTTAATCAGTAAATAAACAGAGTTAAAAAAGCAATAATACGGAGGAAGGAATGAGTCAAAAAGAGAAGGTGAGTGAATGAAGAAGCTGAGAGGGAAAAAGTGAGAAGAAATAAGATGGTGTAAGAGTGGATCAGAGAAAGAGAGAGGGCCGAAAGAACGCGGGTGGAGGGAGGGATGCGGAGGCCCCTTCTCTGTAGAATCAAACCCCTCATGAATTAAACGCTTTAAGGCTCTGAATAGGAGGCACGTGCAGGAGGGCCTCTGAGAATAAAAAACGCTCACCCCATCTGGCTCTTTCAGGGAGAAAGAGTGAGCCCGAAAGAAAGAGAGAGATCAGGAGAAAGTGGAAGATCAATGGGCGTGACATGGCGAGAAACAGAGGAAGTGCGAGATATTTGGGGGTCTGTGTGGGACTTTGTAAAAATACTAGCATTAAATGATATAATGAGGACTCAAACTTGAACCCAAGTAGGTATGTGCGCTGTTGTCATCACCGACCTTTAATCTGTGCGCGACCTTCAGACACTTTTTTTTCTCCTCCAACTCTCCTTCTCTCACTTTCCCTTGTTGTGCCCAGCATCTTGGCTGTTTCCATGACGACCGAGTAGATACTGATGGGGAAGAGGGCCACATTTGTGAGGGAGCCTGAGTTATTGAGGGGTGGGCCTCCACTTGATGGACATTGGCACATTTGATCCATCATACGTGACTAAATGGGTGAGGCTCATAATTCTGCATGCATAAACAGAAATGAAAGTGCAGGGTTACTCAAATGAAACTTGCACAATGTTAATCAATATGTCTGTCTTTTACAATTATTACACATTCAGAATGAAGTCTGTGTAACTTGCACCCTGCTGGATATGTAGTATTGCTTAAAAACATACAATCCATCCTAATTCGTTTATTCATTTTCTTTTCAGCTTAGTCCTTTTATTAATCAAGGGTTGCCACAGAGAAATGAACCGCTAACTATGTTTTATGCAGCGGATGCCCTTCCAGCTGCAACCCAACACTGGGAAAACAATTCATCCTCATTAAATGAAATAAACAAAAGTGATTTTCTCTACAGAGCATAATTAATGCAAATAAATATTTATTTTATTTTAAGTCAACAATGCACATATTACACATAAATCATCTAGATGAATATATATATATATATATATATATA
>CAIGQZ010034384.1:48385-64926 GCA_903798205.1 Danio tinwini
TATATAATTTGTGTTTCTTGTGTATCTTTTGTGTTTCTTACTGTGCTTTGATTAACAGTAAATAAAAAATACAGTTTTAATGGCACCAAGAGGATATTTTCTATAATACAACTAATAAAAAAAAAACAACATCAGTACCATACAGCATAACTTTCATAGAGTAATATACAATTCATATTACAGTTAAATACAAAAAAAAAACTATGTTCTTTTGCGTTCAACAGAAGACTCAAACATATTGGAACAACTGATTATTAATCTTATCAATTATTTATTAAAGTGGCTTGAGAAAGCCTGTTGGATTTAAGTTTATTTAGTTTGAAAAAGTATCAAGTTGGCTAAAAGAATGTTTAAGATCCCTGCAGTCAACAATGTAACCACTTTAAAGACTGAAGAAAGGCAGTTAAAAGCTTTAAAGTTGATCACTGTGTCTGTGGTTGGTCTATCATGAATTAGCATGATTCTAACAAATTAGCATGAACCTAGCATGAATTAGCATGTTGTTAGCATGTTTCTAACACAAATTAGCATGTTGTTAGCATGATTCATTCATTTATTCATTTTCTTTTCAGCTTAGTCTATTATTAATCTGGGGCTACAGCAGAATGAACCGCCAACTTATCCAGCATATGTTTTACACAGCGGATACACTTCCAGCTGCAACCCATACACTCTCATTCACACACATACGGCCAATTTACTTACCCAATTCACCTATAGCGCATGTGTTTGGACTGTGAGGGAAACAGAAGCACCCGGAGGAAACCCACGCCAACAATAGGAGAACATGCAAACTCCACACAGAAATGCCAACTGACCCAGCCAGGGCTCAAACCAGCAACCTTCTTGCTGTGAGGCGACAGCGCTACCCACTGCACCACCCTGTTAGCATGATTCTAGTATGAATTAGCATGTAATTAAAAAATGATTCTATCATGAATTACATTTTGCTAGTATGTTTCTAGCATGTTGTTAGCATGATTCAAACATGAATTAGCACGTCATTCAAACTTTAACATCTAGTTAATACTGATAATCATCAATTAAAACAGTCTAACTAACATAAAACAAACAATAACATTTTACATTTTACTCTAATATAAAATCCAATATTTGGTCTCGTCAATATTTTCTGTAGTATAAATATAAAGGCCCTTGTTCTGTATCTGTGTGTGCAGGCGCTCTTTAAACAGGGTGACCCACACCTCTAGGTGATACATCTGGCGAAAAAAAAGCTATTTTATTTTATTTATTTCTTTAGTTAGTTTTTCCCCCCTCAAATGTAATTTATGAGCAGCTTCTGTTTCGGAGTGATATTGAAAAACGGCTTCCTCGGAATGACGAATGCTGCTAAAATATTAGCGAGTGATTTCAGGTGGGATGTTTAATATGATTATGCTTGCTGATATTATTTTGGGACAAAGTCACCTCTATAAATGTCAGAGCGGTGGACTCGTAAAAGCAGTGAGAAAGAAGGTTATAAAGCTGCAAGTGTGAATTAATGACAGTGAAACCATTAACAGACTGCCTGAGTTCAGGGAAAAGCCATTACGGAGGTAAAAGTTCTTCCGCTGCTCATGGTAATCCAATGGACACTTGTGATGTTTTTATGATCTGACAACAATTAACTGTCAAGCCTGTCAAGAACAAACCTGGGTCAAATGTTTACTCCATAAAAGGATAACAAAAAATGTAGTTAATACATATCAGGTATATAATAATGCAATATATAATATAATGTAATATAATATAATATAATATAATATTGGGGTGGCGCAGTAGATAGCACTGTTGCCTTACAGCAAGAAGGTCGCTGGTTCGAGCCATGGCTGGGTCATTTGGCGTTTCTGTGTGAAGTTTGCATGTTCTCCCCGTGTTCGCGTTGGTTTCCTCCAGGTGCTCCGGTTTCCCTCACAGTCCAAAGACATGCAGTACAGGTGAATTGGGTAAGCTTAATTGGCCGTAGTATGTGTGTGTGAATGAGTGTGTATGGATGTTTCTCAGTGATGGGTTGCAGCTGGAAGGGCATCCCCTGCGTAAAACATATGATAAGTTGGTGGTTCATTCCGTTGTGGCGACCCCAGATTAATAAAGGGACTAGGCCGAAAAGAAAATGAATGAATAAAAAATATTATATAATATACAATTTGTGACAATAATAATTCTCACATCTCCATATGTTCACAAAACTTGTCAGGAACATGCACAGTATCAAAATTTCTCTCTAAAAAAAATATATATATATTTAAATAAAATAAAAAATACCTGGGTCAAATTTACCCCATAAAATAATATAAAATCTAGTTAAACACATATAATAATGAATATAATAATGCAATGTATAATATAATATATATATTTTAAAATTTTTCATTCCATTCCATAAAATAAAATCAAATAAAACCTAGGTAAAATGTTTACCCCATAAAATAATATAAAATGTAGTTAAAACATCAATAATATAATAATGCAGTATATAATAATATAATATAATATAATATAATATAATATAATACAATATAATATAATATAATATAATATAATATAATATAATATAATATAATATAGATTCAAAATGGAAAAAAAATATGTCATGCCCTAAATGTTCACAAAGCATGTTAATAGCATGCCTGGGATCAAATTTAAATAAAATAAACATTTTCATGACATTATTAATTTTACCTAAGCATATTGCATAAAATAATACATGTATGTTATAAATAATTTTATGAATATCATGAATACAGTCATGCAAATCATGATAGTTTTAGTAAGAAAAAAAAGTAAAAATGAATGTGACTTATGAACTGAAAAAAAAGTTTGGATGCATTATGAATGATATACACTCACCAGCCAGTTTATTAGGTACATCTTACTAGAACCTGGTTTTGCCTTCAAAACTGCCTTAATCTTTTGTGGCATAGATTCAAAAAGGTACTGGAAATATTCCTCAGAGATTTTGGTCCATATGGACATGATATCATCTCTGACCTTTGACATCAACAAGGCATTTGTGCCAACAGAACTGTTGGTCACTGAATTTTTTTTTCTTTATAATATAATATAATATAATATAATATAATATAATATAATATAATATAATATAATATAATATAATATAATATAATATAATATAATATAATATAATATAATATAAAAGCTAAACTGTCCGTAGTGTAAGTGTGTGTGAATGCAAGAGTCTATGGGTGTTTCCCAATGTTGGGTTGCAGCTGCAACTGAAATACTCAGTATTAGTCTGGCACCAATAACCATGCCACGTTCAAAGACAATTAAATCACCTTTCTTGCCTTAATGCATTGGGTTGCTGCCATGTGATTGGCTGATTAGAAATTTGCGTTAACAGTGGCAGTTGGACAGTGATCATACGGTGAGTGTATATTAATCTAAAATCATTAAAAAGTGTTAACTTCGAGCCTGCTGAATGTCTAAGTGTCCTTAAATAAACATTTAACACTTTATCAGATTTCAAAGCAGAAAGCAGACACAAGAACAGAGTGACGCCAAGCTGAGAAAAGAGAGATCCTTCTTTTTTATTGAATTTTTTTGCTGTTTGTTTCACGTATTGGTACATTGCTTTTACTCCATGTTTTGATTTTCTCTGCACTTATTTAAACAATGAAATCAGAGTGAAATCTCTTTTTCCTAGGACACAGAAAGATTGTATTTTCTTTTCTTTTTCTTTTTTTTTTTTGTAGTTGTAACGGGAAACGGGGTCCGGATAGAAGAGGGAGGAGGAGCGTCTTCACATCGTTCACAAACAGACAAACCGACGGGGACGGACAGACGGACGGACAGAAGAAAGAGGAGGGCAGTGCAGGATAAAAGGGGACGGAGAGCGAGAGATAGAAGACAAAGATAGAAAGAGAAAGAGTAAGAAAGAGCACTGTAAAAAAACGAGTTGCTGCCTAAAAAATTTCAGTTAAATTAAATCAAATCAGCTTTAGCAAACATTACGTTAATGATACTTAATAAAATGAGTTAAATATGCTTCAACTTAATTTTTTAAGAAGTCTGTGTGAAATTAAATTCTACAGTTCATTTGTCCAGCACACATTATTATCCTTAATCTGCATATGTAAATTTATTGAAATTAAAAGTGTGTTTTGGTAATCTTTAATCAAATTCTGAGCATTAGCTTCCGCGTTTGGAATGCCGGTTCTTCTCTGATGATGTCTGTTTGACCACGCCCCTCTCATTGTTCGTATGTACGAGGGAATGATGCGCAAAATGAAAGCTCCGCCCCCTACTGAATATTTAGTTTCAGTTAGAAGCGCATCAACATACTAAACTAATAGTTTCTGGAACTTTCGAAATACTCATTTGAACTTAATAAAATGAGTTCAGTATGCTTCAACTTGATTTAAAGTCTGCGAGAAATCAAATTTGACTATGTTTATTTGTCCAGCACACATTGTTATTGTTTTGAAGAACAATTAATCTGCATATGGTAATTTATCAAAATAAAAAGTTAGTTTACAATCAAATTCTGAGCATTAGCTTCCGCGTTTGGAGTGGCGGTTCTTCTTTGACAATGCCAGTTTGAGCTCTTAACCAAGCCCCTCTCATTGTTCGTTTGTACGAGGGAATGATGCGCAAAAAGCTCAATATTCTGTTTCTGTTAGAAGCGCATCAACATACTGAACTAAAAGTCTCTGGAACTTTTGAAATACTCATTTTAACTTAATTAATTGAGTTTAATATGCTTCAACTTAATTTTTTTTACATTTAAAGTCAGTGAGAAATCTAATTTTACTATGTCCAGCACACATTGTTATTTATTAGGAGAACAATTAATCTGTGTATTTTCACTTATTGAAATAAAAAGTTTGTTTTGGTAATCTTTAATTAAATTCTGAGCATTAGCTTCCGCGTTTGGAGTGGCGGTTCTTCTCTGATGATGTCAGTTTGACCACGCCCCTTTTATTGTTCAGTTGTACGATGGATTGATTGGCAAAAAGAAAGCTCCGCACCCTACTGAATATTCCGATTTAGTTAGAAGCGCATCAACATACTAAAATAATAGTCTCTGGAGCTTTTAGTTCACGCAGACTTCAACTTGCTGTTTTAAGTCAGTTTAATGTAGCGCTAAGTTAAAATGACTTTAACGGAACTTAAAAATGTAAGGCAGCAACCTAATTTTTTACAGCGAGCGAGCGAGAGAGGGTGGCAGTGTGCTTTTGTCATGTCTGAGAAAAAAACTGAACCCAAGCAGCTTTCAGACGCACTTCGAACATAAAAGAACATCATTATGAATGATTAATAAAAACAACACTGTTTTTTTTTCTTCTCTATACGAGTTGTGATTATAAGTATTTTGTGTCTGGAGAGCGATGTGTAACAGTAATCTGGCGTGGCAGTGTTTGTTCAGGAGTCTCTGCGCGATGCATGACATCCATTAGCAAAAGCCGCGCGTTCGCACAAGCTAACAGTGTGTTTTGAGAGTATCGGTAAACCTTACAGGTGTGTTTTTGGCAGATTCAGCTGGAGGAATACACACAAACACACACACGTATATTAAAAAAAACAATAACAGGAGGTTTGTTGTGTTGGTCTGTTGTTGTTGGTCTGCGTTATTTTTTAATTGGGTAAAGGGAGGGAAGGAAGGAGGTGGATTTGTAACATGGTTGTTTCTGTATTGGTTTTCGGAAGGAATGGGGAGAATGTGAATAAGAAAGAGAGAAGAGAGAGAGAAAGAGAGAGAGTGAGTGAGGGAGAATCGATGAGTGAAGTATTTGACAATTCAGTAGTACGTCTCCTTTTCAACCCAACCTGAGGTGAAACAGAGAGAAAGACAAAGAGGAAATCATTAAAATATAGCAAAAACAACTGAAATATTAACATTTGATTGTTGTAGAGGGATTAAATATTAACAGAATAATAATATAAGGGGTATTATAATATTGGGAAATCTCTATGGACTGATGGCATTTCATGTTGTTCAGCCTTTTAATCTTACAGTTTTTTTCAGTCGCTTTGGTGCATTTCTCACAACACTATTTAGATTTGGACAACAGTTAATGCATTTCTCAAAACCATTAGTCATGTGTGCACATGATAGTAGCAGTTTCTCATTCCTTCCAACAAATTGCAAATGCTTTTGGACATGCATCCATTGCTTTTATACAACTCTCTGCTGTTTGTAACATTATCATTTGCTTATGTCATGTTAGTCAAAATTAACCAAACTTGTGAATGCTGAATAGTCATTCCATATAAAACTAATAGTCTTCATGTCATTACTTGAGTCATTACATACAAAAATGTTAAACTAGTTGTCAAATTCTGTCAAACAAATTTTATTTTAAAAATGTAAATCTTTTTTCTTTACTGAAAATGTCTTCTGAATTAAACAATTTCATGAATGATTTACAGACCTGTGTATGTTGTAGGTTTAGTTCCAATATGTACTGCAATATTGTTTACAGTTGTGCACAGCTCTACCCAAAGTGAGTTTATGTTTGTTGTAAATAAGGCTGTATTTATTCTTTTGCACAATGCTGTGAATTAATTTGAATTGTAAAGAGCATCTGCAGTAAACATGTGAAACATACATATTCAATGTCTATGTGTACTCACATACCTCACTAATGCAGTGATGGCTAACCTTACTGTAGTATTCAAATGGTTGTGCAAATAGTATTCACATTGGAAAAAATGTACAGAGTAAAGTGTCATAATGAAAACATGACAAAGCCATTTGACTATCTTGTTCTTGATGACACTGACACTTTCATTGACATGAATACTTGCTTTTGAGGAATGAGCTCTCCATTTTGAGCAAGTGACACACTTTTGCAGGTTATCCACTAGGTTTTTCAGTTTTTACTAATTGTTTTGAGAAATGCATTAACTGTTGTGCAAATGTTAATAGTGTTGTGAGAAATGCACCAAAGCGACTGAGAAAAACTGTAATATGTAAGCAAAATCACCTGTTTTGTCATCACTTGAGACATTATGCCAGAGAATCATTCAAACACTAGCTCTAAAGTGATGTGTGTGATGTAGCAATGGTTTCTGCTGTTCTAACGTCAGCTGCAGATGTCAATGCATGGCGGAATGTAATGTATTGTAATGTGTATTTATATAGCGCATTTATTGTGTTTGGCCATACACCCAAAGAACTTCACAATCATGGGGGGGGGTTTGTCTCTCCACACCATCACCAGTGTGCAGCATCCACTTGGATGATGCGACAGCAGCCATAGGACAACGGCGCCAGTGCGCTCACCACACACCAGTTACTGGTGGAGTGGAGAGACAGTGATAGAGCCAGTTTGGTGGATGGGGATGATTGGGAGGCCACGATCGTAAGGGCCGATTGAGGGACTTTGGCCAGGACACGGGGTTACACCCCTACTCTTTACGAGAAGTGCCATGGGATTTTTTTTAATGACCACAGAGAGTCAGGACCTCGGTTTAATGTCTCATCCGAAAGATGGTGCCCACCGACAGTATAGTGTCCCCTTCACTTTTACTGGGGCATTAGACCACAGGTTGAGCGCCCCCTGCTGGCCTCACTAACACCACTTCCAACAGCAACCTAGTTTTCCCTATGTGGTCTCCCATCCAGGTACTGACCAGGCTCAGCCTGAGTAATCGGAAGAAAGTAGTTCCACGTACAAAAGGGTTCTTAGACTCTACGTGTTTAATTTTCTTTTTTATATACATGATTATGCTGTCAAACTGTTGTATAAACACAATATCACATGAGTAGCAGTGCAATATGGCTGTATATCGTCACTGGTGGGACACTAACCACCAGTGATGATATACAGCCATATCGTACTGCTACTCGTGTGATATTGCTCATATATTTGTATATATATAATTTTTTCCCCTGTCAATATTGCTCAGCTCTATTTCTCAGTATGAGAGTAATTTAGGCTCTGTACCTCCTGGGTTTCGGCGCAGGATAAGTTTTCGGATCTCATCATAAACAAAAATTAAGAAGCTGTAAGGGAATGCGCAGAACCACCAACTGGGCCTGAGAAAAGAAAGAAAAAAGTAAGAAAATTTGTATTAGTTCAGTAAATTTTTGATGATATGCCATTTTCTTTTTGTAGGTCACACTGACTTGAGAGGGTACATCCTGAGGGCCACGTCCATCCCGGGACAGTAAGAGAGGAACGCAGCGAGAGCCGTCTCCTCAAACAGCCCGAAGATCAGGATCTTATTCCTGTCAAGAGCAAGTACAAACAAACAATCATCAGCTCAGCTACAGTGGTTTGCAGTGTTTGGGTGCTCTGTGTTTGTCTCAGGTAATTAGTCTACCGTTATTACTGAAATGTGAACATTCCATACAAACTGTGAAGCTGATTGGTTAGTTCTAGTCTAGTCCCATGCTGGCGGGACTCTGAAAAGTTGAGATGTTTACAGCTAGGTTTCCCTAAGGCTAAAAATGTGCACTAGCAAAATAAACTTTGTGAATTTTGATTTCATGCAGACTTTAATGTTAGGTGGGGTTAATTGCAATTAATCATAATTTAATTTCACAAAAAATGTGTGTGTCATTGGTTAATTCTTTGTATGTATTAACAGCACTAGTTTTAATGGAGTCTGATGAACGATACTCACTTCATGCCCTGCTGGAACACAGAGTTGCGGCGAGTCTTGCAGATGATGACGTCAGCCCACTGCACGACCACAATACTGACGAAGAAAGCTGTGTGACAGGTGAACTCCACGATCTTCCTCTGCTCATACGTCTGAGAGAAACACGTTGTAGGTTACTACATGCTCCACATTCACATACAGCAGTGGCCTAAACTGATTTTCTAAGCATATACTGTATAAGTGCATTTGTGCTTTTTTTAGCTGCTTTATTTGTGAGGAAATGCACACTCTCCAATTGCCAAATATGAATTTTTTTTTTAATTAATAGGTAAAATGCTTAATAACATGCCTATTATTTAGTTTGATTATCAAATTGTAAAGACAACATTGTAACATGCATGTATATAGTTCACATGCAAACTCCACACAATGTATATAATAAAAAAATATTATTATTACAGTTTACAATCCATTAGCTTTACAGTGATTTAAAAATGTGTATTATTTAATAATAATAATAATAATAACAACAACAACAACAACAATAATAACCAGTCCCATGATTTTGCAGGGACATTTTTAAATATGTGGTCTAATATGACTATTATTTAGACTATTATTAATGATTTTGTAATTAAAATAATAATGTAATAAAAATTATTTATTAAATTAGTTTCCAGTCCATTAGCATTACATTGATTTCTTAATTTTTATTATTTATATAATAATAATAATTTTAATAAAAAAATTATATTATTACAGTTTCAGTCCATTAGCTTCAGTTACTTCCTAGTTTGTATTATTTATATAATAATAATAATATCAATAATAATAATAATAATTATTATTATTATTATAGGATTTTGCAGGGACATTTTTTTATATTTGCGATTATTTAAAAATGTCTGCAATTATTTGTTACAATTCCTGTGTTTTCCTGTAGAAATACACTAAAATCTTGTATAATATTTATTGTTTCATCCCAATAAGTCGCAAAATCCTGCAAAACAAAGATTAACTATCTAATTATAAATTCAGTAATAAATAATCACTAATACTACTACTACTACTACTAATACTAATAATAATAACAATAATAATAATAATATAACCAGTCCCTTCAGGATTTTGCAGGGACATTTTTATATATGCAGCCTAATGTTACTGATTTTGTGATTGAAATATTAATGTAATGAAGAATAATTATTAATTTAAGAATAATATTATTACAGCTTCCATTCCATAGGCATTACAGTGATTTCTTAATTAAATTATTATTTATAAAATAATTTATGTAATAATAATAACCAGTCCCTCCAGGATTTTGCATTGCCATTTTTATATATAATATAATATGACTAATATGGCTGATTTTGTAATTAAAATAATAATGTAATTAAAAATAATTTATAATGAATTATATTTTTACAGTTTCAGTTTATTAGCATTACATGGATTTCTTAATTTGTATTATTTATATAATAATAATAATATTTATAATAATAATATTAAAAATAATAAATTATTACAATTTCCAGTTCTTTTGCATTACAGTAATTTCTTGTACAATATTTCTTTTTTCATCTCAATAGCTCGCTAAATCCTGGAAAAACATATAACTACTTAAATATTAATTCATTATTAAATAATAGCTACTAAACTAATAATAATAATTAAAAATAATCCCAATTGAATGTGAAAGTAACCAAACATTAGCGCCTGTGCTGAATGGAAACTAAATGAAACTATCGTTGGCTCATATTACAGTACACATCTTGTGAAGTCACTTTAAATAAAAGCACCTGCTAAATAAATGCATTTAAATATGATATAAGTTCAATGCGATCTGCTTTTAAAAAACGAATGCCAAATGCATATCCTTGTCTATCAAATATGAATTGTAATGTAATGTTTACCCATTGCTGTCCATAACTGTCCTCCAGGTCGTTGTTGGAGCGATCATCCCAGTTCAGCCGAATGCCCACCAGCAGACTGGGCAGAAAACCGTTCTCCGCCAGAATCACAAAATAACTGAAGAATCCTCCCAGCGCCTGAATCATACCTGCACATTTAATAGAAAGTCACGTCTGTTTGCTTCATTTCAGCTCAACAAACCAGCTCTTTTCTTACATCATCAGTTTGTTTGCTAACACTTTAGTTTAGGTCACAATTCATGCTATTAACTACTAGCTTATTACCTGCCTATCATAAGTATTAGTGGTGTAACAGATCACAAATATCATGGTTCGGATCATGCTATGGTTTTTTAGTCACGGATCAGACAATTTTTCAGATCAGCCAAAAAGGGGAGGAGACAAATGTAATTTGCTTTCCGTTTATTACAAAAACAGTACTGCAAGACACTTTTGGTTTTAACAAGCAGAATTTAAAACCTGTAATTTGATTTAAAATAAAGAAATAATCAGCTGATCAAAAATAAATAGTAATTATTCAGTATTGAAAAACTTTCAATGTTTCTACTACTGTTGCTGATCACGTTGAATGTATAAATCTAACATAATTTGTACAACCCATATTTATTTTAGTCTTATTTTCAATAAATGATTCAGTTATTCACTCAAAACACTTCATGTTTCATTGATAATTGTGTCATTTTTGAAGAATTATTCAGTGGCATATTTTTGATGGATGGTTGTCCCCACCTATTGGTTAAATAATGTAATAGCTGCCTTCAACTTTATTTTGAGCGTCGTTAAATGCAAATGACGATGATTTTAATCTTTTCAGTGGTTATATCTAAATTATATAACTTTTAATCAGTGGTTATATCTAAACTATAAACTGTTATCCCAGTACGTCTGTGTTATTTGACCTTTTGTAACTTCATAACTAACTCAAAAGACTAAAGACTGAATCTCTTTCTTGATTTTTGTGTTTTTCAAACGCAGATTTGAATGCAGTGAATCGAAGGATTATTAATAAACATATGCAAATCACCATCATTTATAATATATATTGTGTAAGTGTTGAGATCCCAAACTTTTAATGATAAATTGTGCAGCTTACACTGAATGCATTAAGGCAGGCTAAACAATTAGTGACAGAAAACACCTTTAATAACCTAAGAAACCCACCACATTCCGAATAACCTACCACAACTTCTTCCGTCCTCATTATATTTTACAGGAAAGCCTAAAGTCTTTCATACATGGGATTTGAATAATGCAAGAGGGGATTTTTCTGTGATCGTTACAAATTCAGGATTAATCTACAGGTTTAAAAATGTATTAATCCGTGGGCCATGTGTGTTCCAAACCGTGGGTTGTGATCCGTACGAATCACGAATCAACCGTGATCCGTTACACCCCTAATAAGTATATTAACTGTTCATAAGTATTTATAAAGTATAATCTTATTCTGCATCCCTAATCATACCAAAATTCTACCTTACTAACTATTAATAAGCAGCTAATTAGTACTTTATTAAGCTAGTAGTGTTAATGCTTTGTTATTACCGTGACCTAAACTAAAGTGGTAGCTTTTGTTTTTAAAGCATCAGCTCACTGACCGATCTGTCCGTAAGCGATGCTGATGAGACGCTCGTTCACCAGCTTGTCCCGGTGAGGGTTACGGGGCTGGCGCTTCATGATGTCACTCTCTGCTGCTTCATAAGCCAATGAGATTGCAGGGACCTGGAATGACAGCCGTTGATTGGTTCAAGATTGGTTAAAACAGATGAGGGTGGGAGCATTACAATTGTAATTATTAGGTATGCGCAATTTTATCAGAACACACTGAAGTTGGTGGATGATGTCTTGAAATGTAGCATCATTGCATCATGTGCTGATTATGAACCTGCAGTAACTTTATTGTCCACCAGGAGTGCTATAAGTAAGATCAGGACAGCAATCTGAGGCCATGTCTCCGCACCCGGAGGAAACCCACAGGGACAACATGCAAACTCCACACAGAAATGCCAACTGGCCAAGCTGGGACTCAAACTAGTAACCTTGTTGCTGTGAGGCGACAGTGCTAACCACTGAGCCAGCGTGCTGCCTTTCGGCTTGTCAGATATCTGCAAAAATTCAACCTTGTGCATGCCTAATTATGGCGGTTGATGATTGTAATAAAGCCATTAGACGTGTGTTTGTGTCTCACCATGTCAGTGCCCAGATCGATGCAGAGGATGGTGATGGTGCCCAGAGGAAGAGGAATGTTGACCAGGATGAAGAAAAGGAATGGAGTGATCTCGGGGATGTTGCTGGTCAGCGTGTAGGCGATGGACTTCTTCAGGTTATCAAAGATCAAGCGACCTGGGGGAGAAAACAAAAAGCACAAACGTAAACTTCAGTACTGGCAAAAAAGTATTTTCAACATTAGCGGAGACAGTTTGACTTTAGAGAATCTATAAATTATGCAACCCAGGCTCATTCTGAAAACGTAGTCCCGTGGACATTTCTGGAGACCGCGAAATACGTCCCGGGAGGTACGTGTTTTTGCAGTTTTTGTTTAGCGATTATGCGAGAGGCAGCTGTGTGCGCGTTTTCACATCTCAAATTTTTCTCGCGATTGCTGTTACCGCCCGCTGTTTCGCGTAAACTCACCAGAGCCCGATGTCGACTGATTGTCTGTCTGACTGTCTGACTGAATGGCTGGCCGGCCAATCAACTGACTGACCCACCCTCCTCCTTCCCTAAACCCAACCAATTTCATTGATTGACCCGCCCACCCACTTACTTCCCTGAACCCAAGCAACGGTTTACAAAAGCTGTCCAGAAAAAGAAAGCCCTCATCTGATTTTTACCACGTTTTCGGATTTTACCACATTCTCACCCTGTTATTTACTTGTTCAGTTTATTTTTTGGATTATGTTTTTGTCTTACCTGATTTCAGTAACCGATCTTCCCCGGACATGAACCCCGTCATCGTCGTGGTCAGCTCCTCTCTGTGTCTTAATGGCGACGTAACATGACGAGCTAATGGGACAAACTGGTTGCGGCGGGAAAACCCTCCACACGGAGGTGAGCTGTCAGCTGGTAAGCGCGAAAAAGGAACGGTGTCATACCGCCCTGTAGTGTTTGTTTAAAAAAACAAAATGAAGCCATACGTATCTCCGGCTACATAATTTGCGGTCTCCAGAAACGTCCATGGGACTACGTTTTCAGAATGAGCCTGTGTTGAAATTATGCTTATTGTTTGGTATAAATATGAACAATGTTTGTTTACTGATGTTTTTGTTTTTTTTATAAGCATTACAATATTCATTCATTTATTCATTTTTCTTCAGCTAAGTCTCTTTATTCATCAAGGGTCGCCACAGCGAAATGAACCGCCAACTTATACAGCATATGTTTTACAAAGCGGATACCCTTCCAGCTGCAACGCAGTACTGGAAAACATCCATACACAATCGGATTACAATGTATTATATATGTTTAATTTTGTAGCTGCATCATTCAATGGGTCTAATTCTATTTTGTTGATTTTAATGATTTATAATTCTATTAATTTTACAATTGTTTTTAATCTGCAGTTTACATTTTGTATTCATTTTATATTAATGTCTCTTAATCACATCTTTGTTAACTTTAATGATTTGACAGGTAATTCTGGCGACACGGTGGCTCAGTGGTTAGCGCTGTCACCTCACAGCAAGAAGGTCGCTGGTTCGAGTCCCGGCTGGGCGAGTTGGCATTTCCATGTGGCGTTTGCATGTTCTCCCCATGTTCATGTGGGTTTCCTCCAGGTGCTCCGCTTTCCCCCACAGTCCAAAGACATGCGCTATAGGTGAATTGAATGAACTAAATTGGTCGTAGTGTATGAGCGTGTGCGAATGAGTGTGTATTGATGTTTTCCAGTACTGTGTTACAGCTAAAAGGGCATCCGCTGCGTAAAACATAAGCTGGATAAGTTGGCAGTTCATTCCGCTGTGGTGACTCCAGATGAATAAAGGGACTAAGCCGAAGGAAAATAAATGAAAGGTAATTCTAATTTTATAAGAGCTTACATTTAACTTTAATTTGATTTGTGTTTATTCAATTTTAGTTGATTTTAATCATGAAATAAAATGTTATTATTATTTTATGTGACTTCTAGACTATAGACTAGCAACCACTTTGCTTTGGAGAATATATGCTTTGCAGATACATCTATATTAAATAAATGTTTAATTGTAATACATTTAAAAGAAAACTATGCCGGTTACTATAGTCACATATCTATATTACACTACAGTCCGTTGTCTATATAATTTCATTTGAATATTATCAAATTTTCATTATTTTGTGTACTTATATATATATATAGACAGAAAAAAGCTTATTTGCCATATCAATATTTAATAAATGCTTAATTTGAATACATTTAAATAAATTTAAACTATGCTAGTTACTGCATACACACATTCTCAGTTGTCAATATTATTTAGTTTATTAAATATTATAAATTTGTCATCACATTTTCATAATATACATCAACTATATTATGCTAATATAATAAAGTACAATTTATTAGAAATACCATAGTATTTATTTATATTTTTGTTGACTGCAATATTTAAAATAATTGCTATCATTTTTAACAAACATATTTGTCCTATTTTACATTTTGAATGATCAATTATGGAGTGGTACGGTACGATATGGTCCTGTACGCTTTTATGGCCGTTTCCACTGTCAAAAAGTACCAAAAAGCAAACCGTACTGTACCACTTTTTAGGTACCCTTTTGAAAGAGTACCTAGCACAACAAAAGGGTACCAAAAGGTGAAGCAAGATGCACAGCTGAACGCTATTGGTTTACAGAGATATGTCACTAGTTCGTGCACAAGCCAGAAGAATGAAAACAAAGGAAGCACCATTTTTAAATGCTCAGCTGAGACATTACGCTGTAATAATATATAATATGTACAAATAATAACAAGCCATCATCGACCCGAGCGCAAACAAACCTTGTTTTACGAGGTTTTACTTTCTTCAGTGAGCTCACGATTGCTCGCAAGCGCATCTATATTTGAAATAATGAACTTCTTGAGCTGATGATAATATTATAGTTATTAAAAATAAAGTGCAAAATATAAGAGCAGAAACACTCTCATTTGTTTGTTTCTCAAATCCTTCCTCTCTCTCTCACCTTCCTCCACTCCAGTAACAATGGATGCAAAGTTGTCATCCAGCAGGATCATGTCTGCTGCCTGTTTGGAGACGTCTGATCCAGAAATCCCCATGGCCACACCGATGTCTGCTTTCTTCAGGGCAGGAGAATCATTCACTCCATCACCAGTCACGGCTACAATAGCGCCCTAAAGACAGAATCAGGGAGAGTGTAAAACATAGCTCATAATGATAATTAATGAAGAACTGAATTGTGCTGAGTGTTACCTGTCTCTGGCAGCCCTCCACGATGATGAGCTTCTGCTGGGGGGACGTCCTGGCGAACACGATCTCTGTGTGATTCTTCAGCACTTCATCCATCTGGTCCTGCGAGAGATCCTTCAGATCTGTGCCATGGATCACGCAGGCTTTAGCATCTCTGATAACACACACATCCAGAATACCAAATGAACACACTCGCTCCCCAGCGGCCTCACAATCAGACTGAATGTGCAGCTGCTGAGAGTGAATGACTAAATCAGTAAAAATTAACAGACAAATCAGAATTACTTTTACAACTTGTTACAATTGAGTTTTTACAGGTTCTTTGTACTATTATTATTTACGTATTAATTAAAAATATTAAAATAATTAAATAGTATTATTATATTATTATTTTGTGGATTAAAAAATAGAGATGCAACGCTCAGTAACAAGTAAGATATTATATAAGTCTATTATATATATGTGTGTGTGTGTGTGTGTGTGTGTGTGTGTGTGTGTGTGTATGTGTGAAAATCGGAGAAAAAATCCATCCATCCGTCCGTCCGTCCGTCCGTCCGTCCGTCCGTCCATCCATCCATCCATCCATCCATCCATCCATCCATCCATCCATCCATCCATCCATCCATCCATC
>CAIGQZ010034387.1:0-24050 GCA_903798205.1 Danio tinwini
AAATGTATTTTACTTCATTTTCAGTACTTTACGTGATGCCAAAAAAAACAACAAAAAGAACGTCTTTCTTATTACACAAAATATAAACATAAAACTCTATTATATTAAGTCCCACTTCAGTAAAGAGTGAATATAATCTTACTGGTTTTGCAGGTCGGTGTGTTTGTGACTCACCAGAACTCTCTCTGTCCTGTGAGAAAATCTCCTTCACCGTATTATAAGCCATTATCACAACCATCAACACTTTTTGTGTGTTTGGTGTTTCACAAATTTCACTTGCTTTAGTCATAAAAGGCAGAGTCGAATTAAAGCCACTTTCCAAACGAGGCAAACGAAACCTCCATCCTCCGCCACCCACCGCATTCGACTGAGACTAAATGAGGATGAATTACTCACTGAAATTGATAGTCAAATGAGTGGAAATGAAAGAAAAGATTGATCACCTGGCTTCCAGACACTCGCGCTGCTGAGGTGAAGAAGAGATTGCGATCGTAAGCACAGTGTAAATCACAGTCAGTGTGCCATCGGCTTGTTTTTTTCATGATGCAAAGCCACGAAAGGCCTAGAGAGGTGAACATGACGCGCGGGTTGCATAAAACTGTCTGGCACTTCCTTCTTGTGTGTCTCAAGACCCTTCGGTTTTGAAAATGAAGCTACCAGGATCCACAAAGAAGCTCTCATTCTTGGTTTCATTACAACACTGTAAAAAAGGCAGGGTTCCACACAATCGATTTGTGTTGGGACAACATGAAGGAATTAAGTTAACTTATCAGTTTTTACTAATTTAAGTAAATTGAACATAAAATATTTAAGTTGTCCCCAAAAAAAAATCAAGAATTGTGTTGTTTCAGCTCATTTTAAATAGGTTTGAACAAACAACAAACGTCTTTTTTTTTTGTTAAAAAAACATATCAATGCAAATTACTGATTATAAAAATCTATAATACACTGTTAAAATTTTACAATCTCTAATTAACCAAAAAGCGACTTAAGAAAATGAGTTACCAATGGTCAAAATATACTAAATACTTTTCATTTAATATTTATTTGTTTTATTTTTATGTATTAATATCGTAATTTAGCATTTTAACTAATTTTTATTATTCTTTAACATTATTAGGTGATTTACATATTTAAAATTGTGCATTACACGTGTTTTATAATAAAAGGAAAAGTTCACATAATTCATGCGCAGGTTCATGGAAAAAAATAAACAAATTTTATGAATTAAAAATAATTATTGTTGACTTTAAAAAAACTGTTAAGTTGACTTAATTTTTCTAATTATGTACAGTTTATTTACATAAAAAAATATTAAGGCAAAGGATTTAGTCACTGTTTAAATTAGTCAACTAATCGCCTTTTTATACAGCTGTGTTTTATGTTAATTACTTTTACTTATTCTTTATTATTATTAGAAGCGATTTACATATTTAAAATTATGCATTATTATATAATATTATTATAGTTTTATGATAAAAGGAAAAGTTTACGTAATTGATGTGCAGCTACATGGAAGAAAATTAACAAGTAAACTAATTTAATAAATTATAAATAATTATAGTTTACTAAGTTGACTTTACTTAAAAAAAGTCTATAAACTTGTTGCAACTCAGAACTGTTAAGATGACTTAATTTTTCTAATTATATACAGTTCATTTACTTAAAATTTATGAACTGAAAAATAATTATTGCACTGTAAAAAGCAATTAGTTACTTTATGTAAAAAAAGCATAATAATAACACATTTATGTAAAGTAAAAGTGTTTCCTTAAAAGCGACAAGTTGACTTTACATAAAATGAACAAATACGTTGTAACTAAACTGTTAAGTTAACTTGATTTTTCTAATTATGCAAATAGCTCATTTACTTGATAATTTTAAGGCAAAGGGTTCTCACTTTTTTTAATTACCGTCAGCTAATCACTTTTATTTCAACTGGGTTAATCATTTTCAAGGTTTCCGCTACATTCATTCTTCCATGGCAGGGCGCCACACCAAAATTCAACTCGCCACGGCTACATTACAGCTTCTCATTCAAAACATTGTCGTTTTTTTTTTTTTAAATAGCGGGTTATAATCGCACCAAAACGTATTAAAAGGTAAGTGAATTATAACAGCGCAAACGTTTCTGTAACCATAGTAGTGCTGTGCGTGTTTGTTTAACCCTTTAAGGTGACATGCTGGCTGACTGACTGACAGGTGTGTGATGCGTGAGGCCAGCAAACACAACGTAGCTATCAGTTATGATGAACACAGTTTCCATAATTATACTTTATTTATAGATAAAGGTCTATGGCTCTGCATACAACAAACAAAGACTTTATCTTACTGGAGTATATAGCTGTTTCACTTTACTTCAGGAAGCATTAATGCCGCTCTGTAGCTCTATTGAAGACATTAATAAATATTCCTATAGCCTATCTAATAAATGTTGGAGACATATTCACTACACAAATGCGCTAAATCGCACTTCAACAGCATTTATTTGAGAGCGCACAAGAAAATCTGCACTTGAGCTGTGTATATATTTGAGGGCATGCAAGAAGTTTTGTGCACGAACATAGGAAATCCTTGCGCAAGCAAAAAGATCTGCATGCTCATATTACATAAATCCGATCTCGACTTGTAATACTGCGTCACGTCATTTGTCATTGAAATAACGCCATAGGTAGTTAATAGATCAAAAGGCCTGCCACCACAGCTGGAAAAAAACCTAGAGGAAACACTGACTGTTATTAAGTAAAGTCAATTAATCGCTTTTATTTGAACTGGTTCAATCACTTTTTAAAGTAAAGTCAACTAATTGCTTTTATTTCAACTGATTCAATCATGTTTATTAAGTCAACTAAGCGCTTTTATTTCAACTGATTCAATCACGTTTGTTAAGTCAACTAATTGCTTTTATTGCCACTGGTTTGATAACTTTTTAAAGTAAAGTCAACTAATCGCTTTTATTTTAACTGGTTCAATCACTTTTCTTAGGTAAAGTCAACTAATCGCTAATCATTTAATCATTTCATCAACTAATCATTTCAACTGATTCCATAACTCCATAAAGTCAACTAATTATTTAAACTAATTCAATCACTCTTTAAAGTAAAGTCAACTAATCGCTGTTTAAAGTCAACTAATCGCTTTTATTTCAACTAATTCTATCACTTTTATTAAGTAAGTCAACTTATAACTTTTTACAAAATGTGCATGTGATTATTAAAACTTCTCCATAACAAAAATTATACATATTTAAAAATAACTGTATTTTACATTTATTCATAAAATGCTTTTTTTGTGCAGTGTAATACTTCTGAAATTTGACCAATAAAAAAACTACATATATAACTCTAAAATCTTTTTTACCATAGCTTTGATTCTTCAGAGACGGTGTTACATTTCAAATAAAGGCTGACCTTTTTACTCGAAGGACACAATAAACATGACTAATTGACACAAACCCACCCGATTGGAAATATCATATTCCGATGATACTATTATGATGGTATACAAACATGAAGGTTGATTCTCATGCAATTGATTGTGTGTCAGTATTACCCACAAACCTCTATGCTGTGAGTCAGTCTAGTGTCACCTCCATTTCCTGTCTAAACCTGCGGCCTTCCACTCACTGTCATCACACACACACACACGTGCGCAAAGTAATGTCAGATATTCTTGGAAAAACTCGATCAATCAGCATCAATCACATCTTTTAAAGGGCATAAGGCTGACTAGAGGAAACAAATTTACTAGTCATGTTCCTAGACGGTTATATTTATAAAAATGTGTATTGGAAAACATTTTAAAACTGTGCCTATCCTAAACGTTATATTTACAAATGCTACTATCAATGAATATTAATGTGAATATGCAAATAACAAATAAAATTACCTTATTAATTTGCTATATTAGATTTTAAGTTTTCAATAATGTCAATTATTCTGCACAAAAATGCATACAAATTTGAACCAGGATTGAGATATATTTATTTTAATATTATATTAGATACATATTATTATATTATAAGGCTGGTTAGCATTTTTATTTGTAAGATAATATATTTTGGTGTGTGTATTAAAATTTGATTTACATAAGTGATTTCATATGACTAATTTCAAAAAAATAATAAAAATGTTAAAATATGTGTGAAAATATTCTACTATCATCTATCATAACGGATAATTACATAAATAATATTAATAAAAAATACTTGTTCTATGTTTATTAAAATACATTTTAAACTTAATGACCTTGCTAAATTTGAATATATTTTAATTATTTTTAAAAATCCTTGCTGAAAAATGGGTAAAACCTAAGATAGTGGCAAAGTATAAATGGTGGGTAAACGGAGGCTTCATTTTGATCATAATAGAGTATTTTAGTGTCATTAATGTATTCTAAATTTGTCTGACAATATGTTCTTGGTATATAAACTCCTGTACGATGACGATAACATGCTGATTGGGTATTGATGTAAACACTCTGATACAGATAAAGATTTGTTTCCCTTTGTTATTTTTGCTTCTATAACAAAGTAATGCACTAGCGCAAATGCAGACTCAGCAGAGCAAAACTGATACACTGGCCTCATTACAACTTAATTTACTCCCATAAATCCTCGTGTGAACATCTCAACATTGTGTACGCTACAATACAAAACACGCTCAATATCTCGTCCTCAAACTAAAAACTCATCTTTTCTCACAATATCTGGCTTCTCTAGTTGTTTATTTTGTCATATTGTATTGTAGTTTATTTTTTTGTAATCTAATGTGACTGTCTATATTTAATCATAGAGTGACTGAGTAGTATAAAACATGGACAAATGCAAATGCTAGCTCAAATTTGGGCCTATCAATTTATTGGTAACGCTTTAATATAGTAACCAATTCTCACTATTGTTTATTAGCATGCTTATTATTAAGATAGTGGCTGTTTATTATAATTTTTATTATCATCTAATATTTAAGTACATATTCTGCATGATCTTATTCTACATTCCTAATCCTACCCAATACCTAAACCCAACAACCACCCTAATAATTAATAAGCAGCAAATTAGTCATTTATTAAGCCAAAATTCTTAGTTAATAGTGAGGATTGTACCTTAAGATAAAATGAGCTTTATAAAACTAACCCTCCAGTTGGTTTTGACCATATTTTGATTCAAAATAACCCAATTGTGTGAGTGTATTTATACACACACACACACACACACTACTGATACTACATTTAGAAAATTGCTTATATTTACTTATCACTTAAAATAAAGGACTGTTTTTACCCTGAATTTGGGTAAAATATAGACAAACAAATGGTTTTTATTACACGTTAACCCCAACCTTTTGAGTTTGTCTATACTTAATCCAAATTTGGGTTTAAACAACCCAACATTTATTTTATACTATACACATGAAAAGCTGAGACCAACTACACCCCGATTGCATACACCAGCACTATATTACACCTCATATACAAACACACAAGCTGATATTCAAGCCTCTTGCATTCCTCCAGAGAGTTGCTCCTGACATTTCATTACTTTTGGCCTCAGTCCAGTTAGTTTTGATGTCCTCTCATTAGCAGAGTCTGTTAGTGAAGGCGAAGCTAATTAACCTTGCGGCCCCCTCTCGAGAGATCATTAGAGGGAAGGAAAGCAAGGAAAAGAGAGAGAGGGAGAGAGAAAGAAAGACACTGACTTACCTGGAATTCAGACATTTCGCCATAGCCGCCATTTTATAAATAAACCACAGCCTTCAGTCTGCTTGAGTCGGAGTCTCTCAGGTTTACAAGTGTGAGACTTCGTAATTCACCTCACCGTGCCCTAATAAGCTGACCAATCACGGCTCTCCGTCAAAAATTCATGCAAATTTCTGAGTGAATATTCATAGTATTATTTGAATACTTAAAACATCGTGCTTATAAAAGTGCTCCCGTTAAACTAGAATTAATATTTAGATGATAGAAAGAATGAATGAGGGCTCATACAGTCACTCTCCTCACTTCCCCCTACATTTTCTCTCTCTCCGCCTTCAATCGTCGATGTGTTTTTACCCCTACACTTCCTCTGAACGCAGGTACGAGTGAACACACGCACGAAAAAGGAAAAAGTTATTATCTTGAGACACACACCAGATAAAATATGTGGTTATTCTTTGTTGTGGGCAGTTATCAGGGCTGGTTTGAAGTGGTGGGGATAAATGTTAAGAAAGGAGGAGGCTGAAAGACACAGAGGGAAGCACTCAAGTCAGCATAAGAAAGTGCTGGGGTGGCTGGAAAGTGCTCATCACGACGACGAAAACACAAGCAGATCTGAGTTTAGTTCTTCACACGCCTCTCTTTTCCACTGCTCGTTCTCAATGCGCTAAAATTAACACATCTCCCGATCGAAAATGAAACCGAAATGGCGCAAATGCACCGCAAGAGGGCAGCAGCAGCTTTAAATAGCATCAAACCGGCTTCACGAGCGGCTTTGCAGATCAAACGAGCGATTTCTTGTGAGTTTTCGACTTTAAGTTTCTTAGGTTTAATTTCACTATTTTAAGGGTAAAAGTTTGATTAACATAGCTGTTGTTAAGTGTGAATGAGTTTAGCTTAAAAACGAAACTAATATTAAACACCTACGAGTCCTCACAGACGAATGGATGCTTCTGTGGTATTTTCCCTACCCTTTCACTTTTTTATTATTGTGCTATTTTTATATGTAAATAGGATAAACATTATCTGTGAATTGAAAGAGAGTCTAAACTAAGCACCTTTGCCAATCAATAGAAACGTGTTTGTATCTTCATCCAGGAACATACAAATTATTACGTTTTGTAATGTCCAATCTTTGAAAGGCAAGTCATTTTTATCATCGTCAATTATTTCGATGCTTTTAATATAAATCCCAATATATCATGAATACAACACAAACTTACATTTATAATTTTGCCCATGATGCGCTTTAAATGTTAGCAATGACAAATCCTATTCGGGATAAAGTTCATTTATAAAAACGAGGCTCTGAGGGACAGACGTAGGCCTATAATCCGTTCAATATGTTGTAGTGTCTTGAGGATATACGTCTTTATGACACTTCTTTCATATGTTTTTTGTCATCTAGAAATACTCAGGTAAGACATATTTTCGATATTGCTCCAAATAAATAATAACACCTAGAACTTAGACTCACTCAGTCATGATGTACGATGTCTAACGTTTCTCTAATATGGCAAACACCATATTTATAATGATATAACATATATCATATTACATTATAGCCTATATTACAACCTAACACTTGACATTATTTATTATTAGCTAATATTTCTGATGCAAAATATTTTAGACCTAAATTTATTACATAAAACACTACTACGATTCACTTTTTTACTAGACACTGTAGAATAAGTGTGAATGTTTACACATTTCGATGATGTTCCAAATAAATAATAAAACCTGTCAGAACTTAAGACTATCTCAGTCACGAAATACAATGTCTTAACGTTTCCCTGATATGACAAATACCATATTTATAATTATATAACACGTATCAAATTACATTATTACCACTTAATACTTGATATTATTTATTATTAGCCAAGTTTCTGATCCAAAATATCTTAAGACCTAATATCATTACATAAAACACTGCTAATAAAACCAGTGTCTAGTAAAAAATACACATTTTTACTTGACACTGTAGAATAAGGGTGAATGTTTATACGTTTCGATATTGTCCCAAATAAATAATAACACCAATTAGAACATAGACTCTCTCGGTCACAAAGCACGATGTCTAACGTTTACCTGATACTACACATACCATATTTATAGTTATATAACTTATGTCCATTCATTCATTCATTTTCTTTTCAGCTTAGTCCCTTTTTAATCCGGGGTCGCCACAGCGGAATGAACTGCCAACTCATCCAGCACATGTGTAATGCAGCGGATGCCCTTCCAGCTGCAACCCATTTCTGGGAAACATCCACACACACTCATTCACACTATGGACAATGTAGCTTACCCAATTCACCTGTACTGCATGTCTGTGGACTGTGGAAGAAACCGGAGCACCCGGAGGAAACCCACGTGAACGCAGAGAGATAACTTATATCATATTACATTTTACCCTATATTACAACCTAATACTTGATATTTATTATTAGCTAAGATTTCTGATCCAAAATATTTTAGACATAAGATTATTACATAAAACACTATTAAGATTTACTTTTTTACTAGACACTGTAGAATAAGTGTGAATGTGAATACATTTCGATATCGTTCCAAATAAATAATAACACCTATCAGAACTTAAGACTTTCTCGGTCACAAAATACATCGTCTAAAGTTTCCCTGATATGAAAAATACTATATTTATAATTATATAACATATATCATATCACATTATAGCCTATATTACAATCTAATACTTGATATTATTTATTATTAGCTAATATTTCTGATCCAAATTATATTTAACACCTAAAATCAATAAATAAAACCACACATGTACTTTTCCACTAGTCACTGTAGAATAAGTGTGAATGTTTATACATTTGGTTTTGTGTGTTACACTAACAATTTAACCGTGCAATATCCAGGCTATACAGCCATCCATCACCTGCCTACATGTGTTTTGAAAACATATACACACACGCTTTCACACTCTGTCCACAAACACCAACCCCTCAAACACACACTTATTCACCCACAGGACAGTTGATGCGTCCTCTAGTTTAAGCCTTTTACCCCAGCGCTCATAATGGATCTGTTTTCTGAATATGTGTGTGTGTAATGCTCAGGGTCACGGTCAGGGGTTTAGCAAGTTTTTGGGCCCCCTTTTATGTACCCCCAAGCTCCTCAGTAACGCCTGTCAGAGCCGTGACAGACGGCGCGTGGGTGTGTGTGTGTGTCCGCGCGAGGGGCTGAAAGAGGGATGCTGGGTGGCGTGTGTTGGGGTCAGGGGTCACTCCGCTGCACCCCCTCCCCCTGATCCTGCCCCCCTTGACCTTTGGGGAGGCCAGTGAGGGGTTCGTCTGCCTCGGGGTCTCTCTCAGGGACAGCTCTATAAATAACCGTGGCCCGCTGATCATGTACTAGTTGCACTGCGTCAATTAGTTTCCATGTAATTAGGTACTATAAGATGGGAATGTGGACGTGTGTATGCACTAATATTGTTCTTCAGTGTAATTGTATATGTTAAAACATGTAAGAGGTAGAAAACATCATTCTTAGTCATCACACACCCCAAGCCAATGCACTTACACACATTTTTTTCTATCTCTATATACCACTACTCTGCTACCTGCCTGATATGCTGAATATGTGCCACTACAATGGCTTTTTCATGTAAAGCTGCCATGACACAATCTACATTGCATAAAGCACTCTAGACATAAAGATGAGTGCTTGTTTGTTGTCTGCCATTTTATATTACAAATATTTCTGGCTCTACAAATCACTTTTGTTTGTTTCTTTTTTTTCTATCATTTTCAGATAAATGTGCTTGTTTACAATAGAAATGTACTATTTATACATTTAAAATAGAATTTGTACCTCAGCATGTGTTACTGTAGTAAAGTGGTAACCTGTAGTTGGGGCATTATTTATTTATACCCGATTTAACCTTTACATTTAAATATTTTTTGTCACCCAACACAAGTAACAAAATTTTATAATGTAACGATTATTTATTTGGTTCATTATTATTTATTTTGATGCAATAAATGAATAAAAGAGATGTTATCACAAGCAGGCGCTAACCATTTTTAAGGTATACCGCAGTTTGGAAAAGTCAGAGTTTTAAAACCACCAAAATGTTCTGCTATACCGTTTCTATCGTAAATGTAAGATTTTTTTATTTAGGTTTTTTTGTTTGTTTGTTTTTTTGTTTTAGGACAACAGTATCTCTAGCAGAAAAGATATCCAAAGATGTCATTTTAAATTGTAAAAAAAATATGTGTTTTAGAAACTAACCAAGACAGCAGAGGTCAATGATTCATTTGAAATGTTTAGCTTGACATGTTTACTGCTCCAAAATATTATAAATGTTTCTCAAAATAAAAATATATTGTGTTCAAAGGGGAGGGGGGGGGGTTGTTGTTTTTAACCCAGACATTTAAAAAGAATATATTTTAGAGTAGTAATCACAATACCGTGAAATTTTTATCCAAGGTTATCATACCATCAGATATGTGCATAGAAATGAAGATAGAATGGAAGTCACTGGAGTTAATCATTGACAATCTTTAGATACATTTCCATTTATTAGTGTTACCCAATAGGATGTTATAGTACTTTATATGTTACCCTGGACCACAAATCCAGTCATACAGTAAGTGTCTTTTTATCATCATTGAAAGAATGCTGAAAGAATAAGCTTCCATTGATGGATGTATTTTGGGATAGGACAATAATTGGCTGAGAAAAAACTGTTTGAAAATGTGTTCAAAAACATTTCTGAAAAAAAAATGCCCTTAACCTCTTAACACTGCCTGCTATACCAAATGGTTGACAATGTTTTGAATAATGATTTACACTACACAGCATTGTTATTTACCAAAAAAAAATAATTAATTAAACATAATTCCTGTTGCACTACTACCACACACACAAAAAAACAAGAAAACATGTCAAATGTGAATCTGAAATATTTTGTGGCATGACTTCAAAAAATAAAGATGATTTAGTATTAAAAAATGTTTTATTTTTGATTATGTTTTTAAATAAATTGGTCTAACACTTCATATTTTCAGATTTTTCATAGTATATGTATTTATTCCGGTACTTTTACCATAAACCGACATATCAACCTCTACCAAATGGTTGATATTTTAGAAATTATGGGATGTGTTGAAAAAAATGCATTCAGTGTGTTAACTAGCAACATTAGGAGTTAAGAAATGCAATCTATTTTTGCAGTTAAAGGGTTAAAGCTATCTAAATAAAGTGCTTAACAAGAGATGTTACCCATCCAAAATTGAGCTTTGCTATATTTACAGTAGAAATTTACTAAATAATAATAACAATAAAAAATGTAACACAATCTTTACTTAATATTCTAATGATTTTTGGCACCTATGATTTTGACTTATTACAATGTATTTTTGCTAAAGTACACACATGCAACATAAGACTTTTGTTTGGTCCATGGTCACATATGCATTATATAATAAATAACTATCAATTTTAACACTATAAATAATATTTTGTTTGGAGTAAACTCAATTCATTTACATGCCACCACTATTTGCCACAGTCTATTTAGTTTGTTCAAATATATTATTATGCATTAATTAATTAACATTATTTATGATAGCAAATCTTATACAATAACTGAATAAAATCAATTCATTTAGATGGTGTTCTTAAAAAAATGGGCTTGTAACATTCGTTTTCCAGGATAAATACACAAACAAAACACAGAAAACGTTCCAACGAGAAGAAAATCACGGTGTAATTCTGTGGATCTAATCATTTAGGAGATTTAAACTGTAAACACAACCCCCCCCCCCCCCCCCCCATCATTCACTCATTTTAACAAATTAAGGATGTATCAAAACTCTTTTGTTTGAAATTAGAAGAGTGTCAGTCAGTTCATGGTGCTTCATCCAGATTTATCCCTTTAACCCAAACAAATGAAATACCAAAACCAAAAAACACAGCTCTCCAAAGATGCAGTGCAAACACACAGATACACACACACACACACACACACACACACACACACACACACCTTCCTTTACTTCAAGCACAGCGGCGACTCCCCCTCGACTCAAGGAGAGATGCAGAGGCAGGTTAGGGTGTTAAATCTTATCGGCTGTTGACCTGATTTAAAGACAATGGAGCAGAACAATGGAGGGAACAGGTTTAAAAGTAGACCTCTCTCGCTCTCCCTAACCGAAATATACTAATAAAGTTGCATCATGTCCTGCTCAGGTTTTTGTATTCAAGATTGACTTCGGCCAGACAAGATAGGTTTTAATAATGCATTCAGTTGCGTCATGTACATCATATACAACTAAACTTTAGGGTAACTCTAAGCCTCTGTCGTTCAGTATATTTCCCTCTGTGTTTCTCGCTACAGCAGTGTTGGTCAGCTGCGGTCATGACATCACTGGACAGCACAGCTCTCCAATAGGACACCTAGCCACGTTGCCAGGCAACAGCAGTGAAAGACCTGCATGTGTGTGTGTGTATGTGTGTGTGTATGTGTATGTGATAATCAAACTAAAATCCTGAACGTTCTGAAATTTAAGTAACAAGTTGATTTTATCCTGCGTTCGTCTCCTACAGGTCATATGCAAATACTGATACCTCAATTCTAAAAAGCCACAGAAGATGTTAGTGGACATTAACGAAATGCATTTTAGGTATTTAATGTCTTATTTTTGGGTTGTTTAGACAAAAATACTTTTGTAAACGCAATTTTAAGAGTCTTCTGGGGTTTATTTGTATTAGGGTATTGTGTGGATGCTAGTATTTTCTTGGCCTCTCTCTGTGGTCATGTGTTTCGAGTGCATCTTAGCCTCTCACACATTTCTAAAAGCGGATTTACCTAAATATATTTGTGCCGGAGAGAGTGTAAGCCTCTCCGGCAGTGGGTATTTGTATTTGTGTGTGTACGTGAGCGTCTCTCGGTTGGTATTTTGTATTATTGTGTGTGTGTGCGCCTTTGCGCCTGCCGTCTCAGGAGTGTATATTATATCCGATACAGTACCTCTTTCGCGCACCACATATTTCTGGGCCGATCGATACCTCTGACTCCCTACAAGACAATAATCGCTCCTCTCGCCCCCCTCCCCTGTATGGCTACCATTATTACCACCCTCCCCGGGGGAACGCACAAAACAGGGAGGGAGGCCAACACTTCCACCCTTCCTCCATCCCTCTGTCCGTCCACCCGACCCTCTGTCCTTCTATTATTTTACCCCGACAGGAGGTGTCAGAGATGGAGGGATGGAGTGGACGATGGGAGAGGAAAAAAAAGTGGCAGGAACCATATTAAGATATGAGTAAACGCAGGACGAGAGACAAAGAGAGGAGAAGAAAAGTGAGTGCAGGTGCATTGTGATCGTACAATAAAAGAAGGGAATGACAGAAGATTTACACAGCTGTCTCCTAATAAAGGATAAGAGGGAGGGATCAGACGAGGAGAGAAAGAGAGAGGCAGCGTATAATTATGACCCTCAGAAGCCGAAAATTCACAGAAATCTAAATCGCATGCCAAGTTCAATCCGACATGTCCACGAATCTCATTTGGGGGACGGTGTCCGTCCGTGACAGAATCTACTAAGCAACTAAACAGCATGATGTATGTGTTATAGGCGACGGCAGATTGCTCGGTGTATAGGTTTATCGATTGCACTGGACTTAAATTGGCTCTCAATTAAAGAGAACACTTATTTGACCTCTTCCTCGCCGCCTGTGCTGCACGTCTTTCTTGCTTTTCTTCCCTCACCTGCACATCCATCTCTCTCTCTCTCTCTCTCTCTCTTTCACTCTAAGGCTACGACCTCAACCCCGTTCTAGCCCTCTCGAACCCGGCGGCCGTTCCCTCCGCATGCCTCTTTCATTTCGGCTGGATCCTGCGGAATCTTTCACCTGCTATCAATCCGGTTAAAACTGCGGAGATGAATTATTAAGTTTATTTATTCAAACACTATTAATAATATAAGCAGACACAACACCTCAACCCGAGGCGGACGAGGAGAAGTGCATGAAAAGGGAGAGAAAAGGTAGTGTACATAGTAGTAGTAGTAGTTGGAGGGCTAAAAAAGGTGGAGGGAGAGGAGAAGGGAGGGTTAGGAAATTGGTCTGGCTAGCGGAACAGCTTTTCACCCCTCTATCCCCCCTCCACCACCTCCCTCCCCTTCTCTCCCCCATTCTGCTTTGTATTCTGTGGAGATGACAGGGAGAAAGCTTTATTGCTCCGAGTTGGTATCGATCGGGGCCCCTCTCGGAGGGCGCTCAGACCCGCACATATTGGAGGCACTTTTGCAGCGCCAGCTGCCTCCCCCAATCCTTTTATTTCTTCTTCCTATTTCTTTCTTGTTTTGCTTCACTTTCTCCTGCGCACTCTTTCTTGTGTCGTTTATGCGGCCTGGGGATTCAAAAATCACAGTTTGGAGACGTCTTTGAGAACTGGCTTGTATTTACCTGAGCGCAAGTCGAATCAACAGTGGGCCTCACAATTCAAACATGGATGAATACACAGAAACTTACAGATCTCCTATTCCCTCTCACGCAGCCTAATTTCTGCGTTCCTCGTCTGTTTTATCAGCTTGCGCACTTGGCTAAGTGCTGTGCCTCAACAAACGTCAGATGTTCACGTGAAATGAGGTGAATCAACAGAATGTGGTGCGCCTGTTTTCTTCTCTGTTTTGTAAGGTAGGTGTGTTGTCGTCGGCTAGCGCGGCCATGCTAACAGCACCTCAGCGTCTGAAAACATTAGGATGGCTGTGTGGAAATGGACTGACTGACAATTCCCCTGAAGAATGGAGGGAGGGATAGTTGGATGGATGAAGGCCCCCTCTACCCTTCGCTCATGCCCTTGGGCAAGGTTTTTCACCCATGGTTCCCTAGGGTGTGTTCAACCTCTTCTTCTTCTTCCTCCATCCATTTCGGCCACGGCACCTGCGCTTCTTTCCCAAGCTATCACAGGTTATTTAACCAAACTCCATTTTGAATTGTGAGGCTCATGGCCACATTCGTGCTCGGACGGCGTCCTTAGCTCCGTCTGTGCAAAAAAAGGTGGCCACTCTGCTGTCTAATTTTACCTCGCCCTCTCCATCAGCCTACCTTTCCACCGCCTCAGTGCCACTTATGTTCACTCACCAAATGACACACACAAACACCCCCATCTCCCCCCATCCATCCATCGCTCGCTCGCTCTCTTTGTTGCTACGTCGTCGACTATATGGTCGTCAAGCATGGCAATTTTGCCAAAATCACAGTGAATGTGTGTATTTGAAGGGGAAATGGCAAGATATGTGTTTTTGTGTTAAAGATGTTGAAAGGGGAGTGCGCGTGTGCTCAATGTGGCTTAAAAGTACTTTGTGAAGTCACCTTTTGATTTGTAGTGTGTTAGGGAACTGCACTTTCTGTCAAAAGGTGCAGACAGTACTGAAATAGAGCTTATTGTTCACGTGAAAAATAACGGATGTAAATAAAATCAAGTCAAATAAAGCTGTGGACACCATCTCATTTAAAAGTTGCTTTAACATGTCAAATCTTGAACTAAATACTTTTGATACTATTCTTATCATAACTATTCTTATCGTATTCTTAAATAATATTCTTACTTTAAAAGTACAAATTCTTCAATAACTGTCTTATAAAACCTATAATGACAGATATTTCTAGAACTGTATATTGATGTAAAAAACAGCCAATATATCATATATCAACTACATAATACTTAAAAACCGTTTTCATACAACAACAAAAAATCACTAATAATAAAAAATATCACATAAAAAATATGTTAAAATATGTAAATATTTAAAAATATTCAAATTAGGTTATTATATGACTAAATAATTTTACAGTATAACCTACAAAGTACACCTTGTTACATAATATTAGTTTTTTAATCCATTAGTTTGATCCATTAACTATATTATAATACATTACATATTATTTTATTCATATCTGATATATAAAACAATAAATAAAAATCAGTTTGAATAAATATTAAAACAAAACATGGAATATATTATTCAATAAGCATTTGATGTGACAATATATATTGCATTCAAATTAAATAAATTATTAATATTTAAATAACCTTAAAGAAAGATCAATTTGATCTCAGATAATATTATTATTTGATCTCAGATAAATTGATGAAAAGTATGAAAATTAGATCATTTCAAACTCTTCACTTTCTCCGAGCGTTTATGCATGCATGTGTGTGTGTTTGCTCATGTGTATGTGTGTTGATTGCCGGCCTGTGGTTGTGCTGGGTGCCAGTGTACAGAGGTGCTGGGTGAGTGGCACATCACCAGCTGAGAGAAAGACTGAAAGAGAGAGAAAAATGAGGAGAGGAAGAGAGCTGAGAGGCTTTGGAGAGCGCCGGTCCCCCGGCCGACCGCCATTTCACACTGGTGACCAACACAAATTGGATCAGGCCGTGTTCTCATTGCACCAGCAAAAAAAATCAGACGAACAAAATGGCTGAATCTCCAGTACCGCAATACTGGACCACTGAGTAATGGACAGAGGAAAAAACTGTAGCACAAAGCGAACAATAATAAGGAATTTATGTATTAGGCTAACAGCTAAAACAATTATGAATATATTAAAGCAACACATAAAGTGTAGTGACTTTGCCACAATGCATTTAAAGGCGTGAAATACAGTAAAAAATGATGTTGTGAAAGAATATTTCATATTAGGATCATTTAACTAGTATAGTTCACCCAAAATTGTTAGTAATTTTACTCACCATTTACTTCTTTCAAACCTTTACGGGTTTCTTTCTTCTACTGAAAACAAAAGCAGATATTTAGAAAAATGTTGGAAACCACTAGCCATTGACTTTCATAGTATTTGTTTTTCCTACTATGGAAGTCAATGGTTACACATCTTCTTTCGATAAAGTTTATAACCACTTGAGGGTGAGTAAATAGTATGTACATTTTCATTTCGGAGTGAACTATCCCTTTAATTTTTTATATAAGAATTCAGATAAAAAGGACAAGGGAAAGATAGATGGAAAAAAAAAAGATGTGAATCCTGATTGGATTAGTGTGGTGGATAAATATCTGTGATATTATTGGATATTTCTCTTTTCCTCAAACACATTAAGTTCCATTAAGTTAATCAAGTCGGCTTCACAAGCTACGACAGATTATTAAAAACATACCTTTTTTCCCCCTTCTTTAGAAATACATGCATTGATGAATCATGTGCCATAAGGCCAGAGGGCATTTATTAATAAAGTAAATGGAGTTAATATTGATTTCATGTTGTCTTTAACACATGAATGCTATTACACGTAACATTAAGCTGACAAAGAAACAGATTCTTCTGCATGCTCAATGATGCTGAGAGGTCAAAGACATCCTTTAAGTTAACGTCTCAGGATAGTAATACAGGCTTGATCAAGCAAAAAAAATATCCATTCAAACCAGTTCCAAATTTTGTCAGCATTCAAAGCGATGGCCTTGAACACCAAACAGCTTCTTATGCAGATACATTTAGTGCTTTTACAGATTTACAAAATCTCGCCTGACAATATGGTGCTTTTGGAAAAGACGTCCTTGCCTTTGACTGACCCGTGATGTTTGTCTGGGTTTTTAAGCAACGACTTTAAGGTGAACATCTGAATGAGTGGGGATTGAGTCTGAAATGCCTCTATAAGAAAATCCTGAAGAGAAAAGAAAACATCGGATTGACTCGGATGTATTTGAAGAAGCGAAGCTCACACAATAACCTACAAACAAGTTGTTTAGTCAAGGTCGTCGCCAGATTCAACAAACTGAACATTGCATTAAATACATGTTTGTCGTCAACTGAATCAAGACAATGAAATCAGTTGACAAGTATTGACTGAGAGAAATTTGTGGTATTGGAGCAAATACTTCACAAATTTGAGTTAACAAACATAATACAAATTATATAACTGTAATTCAATCGTACGGAGGAATGTTAAAGGGATCGTTCTCCCAAAAATGATTAATCATTTATTCTGCCTTATGTGGTTTTAAAGCTTTATGAGTTGCTTTCTTGTGTTGAACACAAAATAATATATTTTGAAGAATGCAGGTAGCTGGGACCCATTGACTTCTATAGGAGGAGAAAAAATATTATGGAAGTCAATGGGTACAATCAACCAGCATTTTTAAAAAAATATTTTCTACTTAGTTTAATAGAAAAAAGAAACTCAGATAGGTTTTGAACAAGTGAAGGGCGAGTAAATGATGACATATTTTCATTTTTGGGTGAACTATCCCTTTAACATAACCTAAATGTAACATTTTGGGTCAAAACTCAAAGGTCATTTGAATTTGAGATCTTTTTCAATAACATTGATGTAACGTTTTGCCTCAACTTACATTCAGATGGTGGAAATATAGATGCAACCTAAATATAAAGCTTGCCCTAAAGCCTCTGAATATGTTTTGTGATGTCATCGGAAAAAGCAAATGTCAATATAACCTAAGTGTAATGTTTTGTTTAAAAGCTTAAGGTGACTCAAATTTGAGACCTCTTACAAGAAAAATAATCACAACCTAAAAGCAGCATTTTACCTCAATGCATAAGGTGATCTGAACTTATTTTAAGGCTTTTTGTAATCTGCTGAAGCTAATTTCAACATAATCTGACAGTTCAATTTTATAAGGTTTTTATAAGATATATTAGTTATAAATTGAGAAGAAGCAAATATTAATATAACAGGGTGATTTAAACTTGTTTTGAGACTTGTTTAAAAATTATTTGGATCAAATTGTTATGTTACCTAACTACAAGGTGATTATATTTTTTGAGACTTTTTTTTAAATCAGAGCAAAGGTCAAAAGGTAGCATTTCTACCTCACACCGCAAGGTTTTTACATTTGTTGGGACTTCTTGCATTAAGATGGAGCAAACCTTAACAGCTAAAAGTAACATTCTGCCTCAAAGTGCTTCTCAAAGGAGATTCAAGTTAATTCTGAGACCACTAGAAATTCAATGAAGCAAATGCAAATGTAACCTAAAACAAAGTTTTGCCCTAAAGCACAAGGAGATTTGAATTTACTTTGTGACCTTATGCAATTGAATGAAGCAAACGTCATTTCAACCTAAAAGTAACGTTTTGTTACGTTTGTTATTTGTGTGGGGAGAATTTGTTGCAGTCAGATCTCAAAATAATGCTTTACTTCATAAGTGCAAGGAGACAAAATTTGTTTTGAGACTTTGAGATTGAATGGATCCAATACATACCACAAAATATTATTGTTTCTAGTCTAAATATCTAAAAAATTATCTGACAATGGTGTTAGCAAAATGTCAAGTTATGTTGTTTGCTTAATCCATTAGCAGATTATTTTAGCTTGTTTTAAGGAAAAACTCACTTCATTTTGACATTACTTCTAAAAATAAGACAGTATTTTTTGCTTGTCTAGAAAATGCTTCTTGATTTAATAATTTTTAGATATTTGGACTAAAAACAACACTCAAACATACAACACTTGTTTAAAATGAGCTGAAACAACACAGTTCTTCAACTTAATTGTTTTATGTTCAATCAACTTAAATTCATAAAAACCATCAAGTTAACTTAAAGGATTTGCGTTTAGATGAGATGAAGAGATTGTGTGGAACCCAGTATTTTTTACAGTGAAGACAAAACAAGTAAGAAAGACATATTTTGCAGTGTAAATGTAACAGAAAATCAAGTTTTACCTTAAAGCAGTATAGTTAAGTAGTATTTTAAACCTGTAATTAAATGAAGCAAATGACCATTTAACCTAAAAAGAATGTTTTGCCCAAAAATGCTATATTTTTTTAAATTTGTGGAGAACAAGACCTCTCGCAATCAAAAATAATCACAAACTAAACATAGCATTTTATATCAATGCAGAAAGATCTGAATTTATTTTGAGGCTTTTTGTAATCTGCTGGAGCTAATTTTAATATAACCTGAAAGTTTTATTTTTATATATAGGTTTTTATAAGTTATATAAGTTATAATTTGAGTTGTGCCCCAAAATGCAATCAAAAGGAGCAAATATTAATATAACAGGGTCAACTTAAATGTTTTGTGTTCAATCAACTTAAAATTGTAAAAACCATTAAGTTAACTTAAATGATTAGCGTTTAGATGAGATGAAGGGATTGTGTGAAACCCAGCATTTTTTTACAGTGAAGACAAAAAGAAAGACATTTTCTTTACAGTGTAAATGTAACCAAAAATCAATTTTTTCCCTAAAGCATTATAGTTAAGCATTATTTGAACCTGTAATTGAATGAAGCAAATGTCCATTTAACCTAAAAGAATTATATTTGCCCCCAAAAAAGCTAAGTTTTTTGCAATTTGTGGAGTCCTCTTACAATCAAATGGTGTAAATGTGTATTATAACCTAAATGTAATGCTATGGCTCAAAGCAAAAGTTGATTCAGACATGTTTGGAAACTTTTTGTAGTCAGATGCTGACATAACTTAAAAGTAAAGTTGACCCCAAAAGTGATTCAAGTTTATCTTAAAGTCTTTTGCATTCAGATTGCAACGTCAAAATAAACTAAAGGAAGCTCTGTATGTGATTTGAATAACTTCCCCTTGTAATCATATGGAGAAAATGTCAACATGACCTCAATGTGGCGCTTGGCGTATTTGCTAATGCATGCGTGGCGTATTTGTTTATGCGCGAGTGTGTAGATCTGGCGCCACGTGTTGGCCATGTTTACACTGGGAGAGAGGGGCACGTGGGGCGATATCTCACGGCAATCGATGAGAGGGGGAGCCGCGCGGGGGGAGGAAAAAATCGGTAAGGAAAGCAGGTTATCTGCCGTCATTAATGGGGGGGAATCCCGGGTAGGTGGGCCCTGCGTGTGTGTATGTGTGTAAGTTGGGGGAAGACCTGGATTCATTGAGAAAAAACACAGACTGTTTGGCATCGGGAGAAAGCAGACAATTATCTGTATTGATTAAAGCCAGCCAGCCAGCAGGCTGAAGACAGAAAACTATGACTAGATCAATAGAGAGAAGGGGAGAGAGAGAGACACACAGAGAGAGAGAGAGAGAGAGAGAGAGAGAGTACGGCTGCGTGTTTTGTGGAGTTACTGCAAATAGGTTGTGAGTTGGCAGAAAAAAAAAGCTGAGTGATGCAACAGTTGGACAAAGCAAACGGGCCCAAGAAAGACATCGAATGCTGTGATGGACAAAGAAAAAAGTATTTTGTTAAGTTAATGAGTGTAAAACAAAGAAATAAGAGTAGAATCAAAGCTATCGTGTGTTGGTGATGGTGAAATCTTGAGGAGAAATTATTAAAAAGTTATTTTGTCCATTCTGGGAATCACTTAAAGCAGTGTTTCTCAACCACCTTCATGGAGAACCACCAGCTCTGCATATTTTCCAGGTCTCCTTAACCAAACACACCTGATTTAGACCATCAGCTCATTGGCAGAGACTGAATGACCTGTAATGGGTGTGACAAACAAAGGAGACATTCAAAACATGCAGTGTTGGTGGTTCTCCAGAAACGTGGTTGAGAAACACTGACAAAGTATTTGAGAGTCTAAATATTAATCCTTAGGATACCAAAACTCAACTTTTGGGATAGTAAATCTATAATAAAACAATAGAAAAATACTTCTTAGTACTGTATATTAGCATATTTTCACATCTACCTAACTACCTAAAATGTCGTACAAGTAAACAAAACATTCTTAAGGCAAACCTTTTTAAACTTTTACTCTTGGAAAAAAAGATAAGTCTAAAACAACAACAATAATAAAAGGTTTATGAGTGTTAATCTTTGCCAAACAATAATAAATATTGAATGAGATGAAATGAACATTATGGCTGCATTTTGTTCTATAAAGTTTGGATGTTGAGGTTTATTATTAAACATTCAATTACAAAATACCCTCAGTGCTGGTTTTATGCTTCTCTTTAGGTTAACAGTGCTCTAAAGGTGGATAAAAGTACTGTTTTAATAGTAAATAAATGTACTTCTATTTATAATATTTTCATTTATCTATATACATAGTTGGTCTTTTGTAGATATATTTATATGTTTATATACATATATAAATGTGTGGTAAATAAGCATTAAAGGTGATATTAAATTCAATTTACAATTATATGTTTTATAAATTAACATACAAATAATGCATTTAAATGCAAAGTGTCTGTAATATTTCAAATAACTTTGGTGAAATTTATAATTATAGAGGTGAGTCTGATAACATGGCATTCAATTATTCTTGTTCTCAATTAATTTTTCATTACACTGAAAACCTTTTAACAGTTTCTTTTTTATCTTGGTAAAAACATATGATAATAATATTTTATTTGCTCTGAATTTTTTTTCTACTTATTTACTTATTACTTTTGTCACCTTTTTTAGTTTTGATGCTTAAAAACCCCTTCATCTGCTTTCATATCGTCTAAACAATCACTGTTTGAGCACGTCAGATGACTAGGGATGCAACAATTACCTAATTTCACTATTAAACATGCTTTAAATTATCATGGCTAATTTGTAAAGGTTTCTCAACACCGCGTTTCTGCACGAAAAAAACTGCTGCAACCAAAAGTTATGTCAACTGTGCGCTAGTTTAAAGTTCCGAGTTTGTAAACCGAGGCTAATACGCACGCATACTGGATTAACGATGGCTATTAACTAAGGGCCATTCACATATCGCGTCTTTTGCGTGCACAAATTTGATATTTCTTTTTTTGCATGCATATTGGAAGTGAAGTGCACAAGGCACATTGCGTCACATGACAGGAACTGACCGGTCAGCTTCATAATTTGTATGGAAAATACACATTTCTACTCCAAAGACTACATTTCAACTTCTTTGACTACATTTGTTCTCTTTTAAAAGGAAATACGTCACTAATATGTTGTTTAGATTTACATTAGACATATACCATTAATTTATTAGTTCTTATTTTTATTTATTTATTCATTGTTTTATCATTTTTTTCAGTGTAAAATTATTACTTATGTTTAAATGCCATAAACTTTTTTTCACTTATTTTTAAGTCCAAAGAAAAATAGACTATTGTTTGTTTTTTACTGTTATTATGTGCTGTATTATTATTATTATTATTATTATTGTATTCTAATTGTAATATCATTACTATACACTGTAAAACCCAACAGTCAACTTTATCAAATGAAATTAGTGTAGTTAACTCAAAATTTACTGAAAGTTAATTCTACTCATATGAAAAGAGTTTTGAACTCAGTGTTGAAGGTAATGAGTTAAATACCTCATTACGTCAACATAAATGCATTAAGTTCACAGTACTCATACAGATTAGTTTTTTAACTCAAATGGTTTGTAGCAATTGGTTTCCTTAAACGGTTTGAGTTGCCTTAACTTATTAGGTTTTGCAGTACTCAGATGGTTTGAGTTCTCTTCATTTATTGGGTTTTACTGTGCTCAAATTGCTTCAATTACTCAAATGGATTAAGTTCACAGTACTCATTAGGATTTGAACTTAAATGGTTTGTTGCAATCGGTTTCCTCAAATAGTTTGAGTTACCTTAACTTTTTGGGTTTAACAGTGTAGTATCATTTAGTTACTGTGCAGCAATATATAGCACTTTAAAATATAAGAAGTTTTCACATTATTTTTTAAACTAGTAGTGTTTTGAAATTAATGAATGTATAATAATCGTGAAACCAAAATCTATAATCGTTGCATCCCTACAGGTGACCACAAAAACACACAAACAAGTATTTTGCAACGTACGCATTTATATCCTCGCATCAAGTATTCTTTCAGCCTAAAGCATGTTCTCCAAACATCGTAAGCCTTAAGACTCGAGTTTGAATCGCACTTAATATCAATAACAATACCAATAATCCTCGACCCTCCACCAGATGGACAAAGTGAGAGGTGTGGTTACACGTTGCGCTTATTAGTGTCAACGTGAGTCCTTGTTACCAGACAAAAACGCACCGAGAACCCAGTGTATGTTGTAGTTGTGTGCATTGTGCGTCGTCCAAAAATACATCTTTCGTGATTAAACCTGAAAGTCAACCCTACTGTGCCAGTGTGTCTAACAAGCCACTTCAAAATCAGCGACCAATCACACACACATAAACAGCTGGCCAACACATATTCAATTACGACACACTCCAAACACTGTAGTGCACAAGTCTGGCCTGATTACTCTCTGAAAGACAGACACATGGAGAGAGAGACAGCGGGTCTTTCCTGCGCTGTAAGGCCTGGGAGAAATGGAACTTAAATGCCTCTCACTGGCTCTCAAACTCCAGTTGCCTTTATTGATGCACTGGCCTACTGCCAACCAGAGGCCTTTTCCACTTCAAAGGGTCCGCGTTCATACACACACACACACACACACACACACACACACACACACACACACACA
>CAIGQZ010034388.1:0-10287 GCA_903798205.1 Danio tinwini
CTCTCTCTCTCTCTCTCTCTCTCTCTCTCTCTCTCTCTCTCTCTCTCAAAAATCTTGATAGTCTGTGGAGGTAACACAATATTACAGAATCACACCAAATGTAAAAAAGTAGACAAGAAGCTTTCAGATTACATCCAAAATATGTTCACTGGCAGTGATGGGCAAGCTACTTTATTCAGCTGCAATGACTTCTGGGACTTTTTGAGCAAGTTCAGTGCTAAAGTCTGCATCAGTGCGTGCTCAATATCAAGAACACATCCGGAAACTTTCACACATCCTCTGTTCTTGCTGTCTTGAGGTACACAAGGACGCAAGAACGCTCAAGAACGCATATTAAGAAACAGCAATGGATTTACTTTGATTGGCTAGACACTGCCCTCACAGCTCTGTGAATGTCAGTGCCGTCACTTATTGATCCATGATCGGTAAATGTAGCTTGTGTGGATGCTACTGCGCTACTTGACAAAATAAAAATAAAAAAAGCTTCACTACTGAAAAGCTATTGTATTTAGAAAATAGTGTCACTACTTATAACGACGCTACTGCCCAAGACCGCTGACCTGTGTTACGAAGATGATCAGAAGTCTTAGGAGATTAAAATGAGATAAGGGTAAGTAATTAACACACACACACACGTTTGTTTTTTTGTGAAAAGTGGGTACATTACATAGGTTTACATTCATTTTATACTGTTCAAACCATATATTGCCCTCACCCCACCCTACCCCTAAACCCAACCATCACAGGAGACAGAGTACAGCTTTACTCTTAAAAAAAAAAAAAACTCATTCTGTGGGATTTATAAGCTTTTTGAGAAATTAGGTATATATAATAGTGGGTATGGAAAGCATTCAGACCCCGTTACATTTATAATAAAACAATTTTTAATAAAACAATTGCTGTATGAGTTGTTTACATTTAAACTTAATACATGTCAGCTTAAATGCTTTCACTTGCAGGTATCTAATTATAATACAGAGGTGTAATGTTAATATTGAGGAAATCTGCATACTGTATATTATTGTTAATGCATGGTAGAATGTTATTAATATTATACATTTTCTCTGTGATAGTGTAGCATGAATTCACTAATTATAATTTTTTTTTCATTGTGTCAGTGGGGATACTATTAATTACCTCCCTGCTGTATCTATGAAATGGCACGTAATTAGTCACACATTTGCAAAATAATGTCTCATTGTTTGATTGTTTGACAGGATTGTTGATATGCAACATCACATTGACCCTGTAGCTCCTGCACAGTACACCGTCTTTTTTTTTTTTCATCTTCTGATTTATGCTGATTAAAATGGGAGTTATATACATAAAGCACACCATCTTGTTATTCAGATTACATAGTGCCATCCAATCAAGAGAAACAGCTGGGAAGCAGCCATACTGGGCAGTTGAGGCATGACGGTGCACTGGTCTGGCTATTTTTAGCCTTGACAAGCATAATGTGGAGCACATACTGCTCAGCCATTGCACTACACACTCTTACCAATCACACAAGCCTGATATGTTTGTGAGTATAAAAAAAAAAAAAAAAAAATGAGTCAATGGTTTATTTATTTTTTTTTTTATTCCCTCTCCTATATATAAATTATTTCTGTCAGATCATTATTTTTCTTAAAATAAGTATTTTTTTTTCTTTATCTTCTTTTCTTTATTTCTTTCTTTCTTTATTTTTTCTTTCTTTCTTTATTTATTTAGTATATGTACTTTTTTTGTTTCATTTGTGAGTTAAACATGTAACAGGCTGTGTAAAATAGGCACAAGATATCTCAGTATAGATGAAATTGGAAATTTTGTCAATATCTGGAGGTATCAAAAAAGGGTTAAAATAAATTATATACACTTATTTTGAGGAGACATATGATTTACACCTTAGTAAATTCAAACGTGTTTGCGAGAAAATGAACATGGTCTAAAACATTAGTAATTTGTTCATATGTTCCCATTTTAATGGATGCCTTCAAGACAATCACAAATCATTGTCATCTTCAACAAGACATTATGCATGTCAGACAGCTTGATGATCTATTTAAATGAACAATTGCAAGGTGTAATACATCACAGGCAATGACATCTTTACATTAGCTATGCATGTAAACACATGAATATAATAAATTAATGTCTGATTGCACATAACCTGATAAGAGAAACAAATTGTGATTCGAATGGTAAAAACATTATTTTTATTTATTCATTTGTTCACTATTTTTTAAACCTACATTTTTTTTTTCTAATGAATCATCTGTTGAACTGCATCTCAAATCATCACACATACTGCAGAAGACCTATTGGAACTCACATGGAACCATGATTCTCACAGAAATCAGTTAAGTTTGGTGAAGGAAAAATCATGGTTTGGCGTTCCATTCAGTATGGGGGCATGCGAGAGATCTGCAGAGTGGATGGCAACATCAACAGTCTGAGTTATCAAGACATTTGGGCTGCACATTACATTACAAATCACATGAAAGGGCAAATTCTTCAACAGGACAGCGGTCCTTCTCATACTTCAGTCTCCACATCATAGTTTGTGAAAGCAAAGAAGGTCAAGGTGCTTCAAGATTGGCCAGCCCAGTCACCAGACATGAACTTTATTGCGCATGTTTGGGGTAAGATGAAGAAAGAGGCATTAAAGTTGAATCCAAAGAATCTTGATGAACTCTGAGAGTACTGCAAACTTATTTATAAGTCATTGCAGAGATGTATGGATGCAGTCGTCCAAGCTCATGGCAGTCATACACAATACTAATTATTTTTCCACTGCACCATGACTTTATACTCTATACTGTACATTATTTATGTTAAGTGAAAATACTTTTATCTAAGCAAAGCCAGACCTTACTGTCCTAATTAAAGAACTAAAAATCAAGGCATGATCATGTTTTGTTTTGGTAAAATAAGCATAATCTAGAGGTCTGTGCCTTTTATATGGGCCACTTCTGATACCAAATGATCAACTAGAGGTCAATTTATTATTTGTTGTTCCTAAAACTTGAACAGGCAACAAGACTTTTGTCAGGTAGTGTGTATAAATATTCTGTACAAACTAACACACACACATATAATTTAGCATTTTGTTATTATTAATCTATGATTTCAGATCATACACAATACATAAGTCCAAAATTCATGGTATGGCATTTATGAAATCACAAGTGAGTACCATGACTAATATTGGATACATTTTACCACACACAAAACAAGCTTCCTTTAAATATGACCATGTCCAAAGGCAATTTGCACGTGTGACTATTCTCGCAATTACTCTTAGGAAATCACCCACAATACGCCTACAGAGCATGCATGCAATTTGTTGTATTATGCAAACAAACAATAGCCTTTCTTTAAGGGTATTAATAAATCAGAGCCTCAGAGGTATTTGAAACTTTCTCTCACACTTTCTATCAAACGTGGTCCCATCAGGGTCCTAAATGCTCTGGTAATTTGATACGCCTTAGCATGCAGACATTTTTGGGGGAATTTATGCACATGCACGGTGTCTCATGACATTTATTATCATTCCCTTCATCTGTGTTTATAATCATTTTATCTTTTGCCTTCCTCTTCTCGATCATAACCATGCCTACCCTGGAGGCATGAACTGCCAGAGTGAAGCAAATCAAATTGCCATCCCATATGTAAGACCCACCTTCCCTAACAGAGCTGCCAGAGCGAGTCATACTTTCCAGACAATGAAGTTGCAATGTGGACAATATCACTGCATTTCATGGGTCACGAAGGAAGTCCAAGTCAGGGGCCTTTGTATTATAATTAAGTGCCATCTTGTTGGAAATTGCTTGGAAGCTTTATAGTGACAGATGGGAGAGGCTGGACACTAAGCGAATCTTAACAGTTCCAGTGTGAAAGAAGCTGCAGCGTGATTAATTGGAGGAAGAGGTGAGGTGGGAGTTCTGGAGTTTCGCGGCCTTTATGTGGACCCCTGCTGGCAAACACTTGTGGTGAGAGGAAAGAATCACGGAGTGCTTTTCACTTTTCAGATCAGTCCAAGCTACACAGATGAGCCATTACATTATATCCACCTAATAAACAGTGGTGGACAGTAACCATGTATTTTTTACTTTAATACTAAAGTAAATATGAAGAGTTTAGATGCAAAAACATCTAAATGCCGTCTGAAATTTTCCTCTAAAATGAACATTTTTATCAGGCTCCTGTGTGTTTGTTCAGTAATATCACTTTTATGGCAAGCAATAAGCAATTTTCCTTGTCTTTCAAGAGTTCGCCCTTGCTGATGATTGATTATAAAGCGTGTTTGGTATGCTGTCCCGGGAGAGAGCTCTGAGCTCGTGAGATCCTCGAGCCCGGGGCTCCCCCCATAGCAGGGCGAGAGGGGAGTCTGAGTTCAGGTAGGTCTCAAGAACTCCCCCTGCTTGATAATGGTAGATGTAAATTATAAATCAGCTATGGTGTGTGAATACTGGATTCAACACTTGTTATGATGTCAATTTAGTTTTATCGATTTATTTGTGACACATGTTTTTGGTCTGTGGGAGGAAACCGGAGAGCCCGGGGAAAACTCACGCAAACACGGGGAGAAAATGCAAACTCCACACAGAAATGCCGACTTGGCCAGGTAAAATCTGAGCCAGTGACATTCCTGCTGTGAGGCAATGATGCTAACCATTAGGCCTCCGTGTTGCCCTGACAAGGAAATGGGAGTAGGGGTGGATTCTTCAAGACGAAGATGGCTAAGGTAAGATACTCTGGTTATTTATAGTAATTTAGGAATCGTCTGATTGGTGAATACTGCGTTAGCTAATAAGGACCAGCTGCTATCAATCATAAGTGCATGCTCCTCTCGAAATTAGTTTATAAATAAACTTCACTTAAAGTGAAATATCTCAACATAAACAAAGGAGGTTGAGGAAAATGTTCATTTTCGATAGAACTTCCAGATGGCACTTGGAGGTTTTTGCATCTGAACTCTTCATATTGTAAGCACAGTATTGGAGTATATTTGAAGAGTTCAGATGCAAAAAACATTAGAAATTTTCGTCCAAAACGACATTTTTCTTAACCTCCTTTGTTTATGTTCAGTGATTTAAAATTAATTGCAAAGAATCTGTTTTTTTCATTGCCTTTAATGTGAAATAACCAAACATGATTTTTTTTTTTAAGAAAAAATAAATTCATTTTAGAAAATAAAATTTAAACGTTTTTTGACTCTGAACTCTTTATTTATTTTAGAAAACATTTACTTTTACTTTACTACATTCTCAAACTAAATTTTCAACTTTTTACTCTACATACATTTCTTGAATAAAGCAAGATAAAATGTAAATTTTACCTCCTCGAAGACAAGATAGTGCTGATGAATTTGGGAAAAGCATTTTATCAGTTAAATTGGAAGGTTATGGCTGGAAGGACACCTGCTTCATAAAATATATGCAATAGCCATTGTCGGTTCACTCCGCTTTGGTGATCTCTGATAAATCAGGGACTAAGCCGAAGGATAGTGAGGATAGGATAGTTCACAAATTGCAATGAGCATTTAATTTGTGAATTGTACTGTATTGTATCCACAACTAAACAACTTACTTATTCAAATGATCTGTTAAGAGTGAGCCTCCAGTAAATCATTCACTGATTCAAATGATTCATTCAGTGAGTCTCTAGTAAATAGTTTTCACAAACTGAGTGTCTAAATGAGGTTTTACATGTTCTCAATTGAATTATCATGATTTTTTTTTTTTTGCACTGTAAACAATACTGGGATCCACACAATTGCTTTACATTGTCTCAATACAAATTGATTAAGTTAACTGAATTGTTTTTACAAACTTCCCAGTAGGCACACAATATCATAAGACATTAATATAAGGTAAGATGTAGATTGTGACGTCAGGTGACCAAAATTCAATATCTAGCCAGCGTCTATAGACAACGTTATGTTGACGTCCAATAACGACGTCAAATGATGTTGATATCTGGTTGATCTTAGGTTGTGTTGAAAAGTGACCAAAATCCAATGTCTGATAGATGTCATAGTGGTAACATCCACACGAACGTGTAACATAATTAGACATTGATATTTGGTTGATATTAGGTTAATTTTAGGTTGGACGTTCGAGGTCAGCCTGACGTTGGGTTCTGACGTCAACCTGATTTTCATTTTTACAATGTTAGGGTACGTTGGGGTACAACGTCAATATGACATCATGTTGATGCCCTGTGCCTGCAGGGTTAAGTTAGTTGAACAAAAAACAATTAAGTCATGCCACAAAACTCCTCAAGAATTTAGTTGATTCACCTTATTATTAATATGTAGTTTGAACAAGCATATTTTTTGAGTGTGTGCAGTCAGTAAACATTTATTTATTTATTTATTTATTTATTTATTTTAACAAAATAAAAATTTTTCAGTAAGTACTTTTTCTTTTATTACTGGAATACATTTAAATCAAGACCTTTTGCACTCTAGTAATACTGCAAAATATGACTTTACACGTATACTGGTTTAGTTTTATGAACTGATTTTGGGAGGAGCATACACAGATCGTTGACAAGGCTAATTCATTGTTGACAATCATATAACTATCCAATCAGCACTAGATAAATAATCAAGTATGTCTTACCCCATTATCTCTCTTAATCTTTAGCATTCCTTCACCCCCCCCCATCTTCACATTTTCTAATTAATTTACTTAAGGGGGGCATTCTGAGGCTGAGATACACACTGCACTCAGACCCCTCTACCTCTCTCTCTCTCTCTCTCTCTCTCTCTCTCTCTCTCTCTTTTGACAAGGGAGTCAGAGTGTTCTTTCGAGCTCAGAGCCCTCTTCTTGGACAGCACACCGAATTATATATTCTAAGACCAAGATGGCGGCGCGTACACATCGCGAGGCTCGGCGTCTCTCCAGTTTCTGCAATTTTGCAGTATTTTTCCTGCTCATTTCGGGTCTGTTCGTGCAGAACAGTAATGCCTTTACATCGTACACCCGACAGGAGATCTTGGATATTGGTTTGTGCATTTCGGACAGTTTTATCAGCAATCTACGACTCATCCCAGAGATCGCCAGGACACCCGAGGCTGAGCGCTCCGTCCGGCCGGGCAGAAGTGCTCGAAGACGGCGACGCGAACGTAAACAAAGGCGGGGGAAGCGCGGCGGGCTAAGAGCTAAGCTAAAGCTAACACCACACCGGCTCTCTTTACCCAGCATCTTCCTCGCCAATGTACGGTCCCTGGTGAACAAAATGGATGAGATTAGACTGTGCATCAACCACAGCAAAAGATTATGGAACTGTAATGTCATGATTTTCACAGAAACATGGCTAAACAGCGGGATACCAGACAACGATGTATCTTTAACTGAGCATCAAACATTCCGAGCAGACAGAGCGGCGGATGACTCCAGTAAGACCCGAGGCGGAGGATTATGAATTTATATTAACAAAGCATGGTGCACAAACTCTGTCATCGTTGGGAGACATTGCTCTGTTAACCTGGAATTTCTGATGGTCAAATGCAGACCGTTTTATCTGCCACGGGAGTTCACCTCCACCTTTATAATCGCTGCTTATATTCCACCCGATACTGATGCAAAGCTTGCTATGAATGAACTTCATGCAGCCATCAGCAAACAACAGACTGCTCACCCGGAGGCTGCTTTTATTGTTGCGGGGGATTTTAATCACTCAAACTTAAAGACAGTGCTCCCCAAATTCCATCAAAACATTTTCTGTCACACACGGGGAAACAAGACTTTGGACCATGTATACACAAACATGGCTGAAGCCTATGCTGTTACCCCCCTCCCCCACCTGGGTCAATCAGATCACCTTTCTTTGTTCCTCACCCCCCAATACTCACCCCTCATCAACCGTGTGAAGCCATCAGTGAGGATCATCAAAGTGTGGCCAGCGGGGGTAGACTCCACACTCCAGGACAGGTTTCAACACACAGACTGGAGTATGTTTGATCCCAGGCCACATGTGGCTCTCACACAGACATTAACAGCTACACTTCCTCTGTTCTGGAATACATCAACACCACCATTGACAGTGTTACAACCCAGAAACAGATCACCACATACCCAAATCAAAAGTCATGGATGAACAAGGAGGTGCGCCTCCTGCTGAAGGCACGCAACACTGCCTTCAGATCAGGGGATGCACCGGCCTACAGCACTTCCAGGGCTAATCTGAAGAGGGGCATCAAAAAGGCCAAGCACTGTTACAAGCTAAAGCTAGAGGAGCACTTTTCCAACTCTGATCCTCGGCGCATGTGGCAGGGCATACAGGCCATCAGCAACTACAAACCCAGCCATTCCGCACCCACAGCCACAAATGTCTCCTTCCTGAACGAGCTTAATGACTTTTATGCCCGCTTTGAAAGAGACAATAATGAACCCTACATCAGGATCACTTCCTCAACCGACCACTCACCCATTACACTCACCTCCTCAGAAGTCTACACCGCACTGAGTCGGATCAATGTGCGTAAGGCTGCTGGACCAGACAGTATTCCTGGGCGTGTCCTCAAAGCATGTGCAGAACAGCTCGCTGGGGTATTCACAGACATTTTCAACCTGTCCCTTAACCTAGCAGCTGTGCCAACATGCTTTAAAACCACCTCTATTGTGCCCGTGCCGAAACACTCCAGCCCAACATGCCTGAATGACTACCGCCCGGTAGCACTCACACCCATCATCATGAAGTGCTTCGAGCGGTTGGTCCTGGCACATCTCAAAGACTCTCTGCCATCCACACTGGACCCACATCAGTTTGCCTACCGTGGCAACAGGAGCACAGAAGATGCAGTCTCCATAGCACTGCACTCTGTACTCACACACCTGGACAATAAAAACACTTATGCACGAATGCTGTTTGTTGACTTCAGCTCAGCATTCAACACTGTCATACCCTCTAAGTTAATGATCAAACTTAGAGACCTGGATATAGACACGTCTCTCTGTAACTGGGTTATGGACTTTCTGACTAACAGACCTCAGAATGTTAGATCAGACCACATTTGCTCCACCACCGTCACACTCAACACTGGTGTACCACAGGGCTGTGTGCTGAGCCCTTTCCTCTACTCCCTTTTCACCATCGACTGTAGGCCTGTGAACAGATCCAACATCATCATCAAATTTGCAGATGACACCACAGTGATTGGTCTAATCAGCAACAATGATGAGACTGCCTACAGGGAGGAGATACAGCATCTGGCCACGTGGTGCACCAACAATAATCTGCTCCTTAACACCGACAAGACCAAGGAGCTCATTGTGGACTTCAGGAAGGGAGGAACAGGCTCACATGATCCCATCTACATCAATGGGATGGCCGTCGAGCCTGTATCATCCTTCAAGTTCCTGGGGACCCACATCTCCAAGGACCTTTCCTGGACCACCAACACCTCCAGCCTGGTCAAGAAGGCTCACCAGCGCCTATTTTTCTTAAGGCAACTTAAGAAGAACCAGCTGTCATCAGCCGTCTTGGTGAACTTCTACCGCTGCACAATAGAAAGCATCCTGACGAACTGTGTCACAGTCTGGTATGAAGCTGCTCTGTTGCGGAGCGTAAGGCACTGCAGCGGGTGGTGAAAACTGCCCAACGCATCACAGGGACCACACTGCCAGCCATAGAGGACATCCAGAGGAAACACTGTCTGCGCCGAGCACGCAGTATTCTTAAAGATTCCTCTCACCCTGCTCACAGACTGTTTTCTCTCCTGCCTTCTGGCAGGCGCTTCAGGCTCCCCCGGACAAAAACCAGCAGACTAAAGAACAGCTTCTTCCCCAGAGCTGTCTCCCTCTTGAACTCTGCTCCCCACTGACTTTTTGCCCCCCTAATACACACCCCACTCTCCTCTCCTCATAACTCAGACTCATCATAATCACTGCACTACTTAACATTTGCACATTTAAAAATTGCACATATTCATTGCACTGATTCATTTATTTGAACTGTACACACCTACTGCACATGTACATTTGTAAATTATGTACACATCCACTGTACATATACATTTGTAATTATGTTTATCTATCTGCACACTTCTGATTATTAATAGCAACCTGTACATTTATCCATCTATTGTAAATCTCTGTTCATAGCTAACACAACCTGTATATAATGTTGATAGTACATCCATTTGTAAATATCACCATAGTTTTTCTATAACTGCACTTTATAACTTATACCTGTATCCTGCACTTGCTGCTATTGCACTCCTGGTTAGACCTAAACTGCATTTCGTTTCCTTGTACTTGTACATGTGTGATGACAATAAAGTTGAATCTAATC
>CAIGQZ010034390.1:2247-15786 GCA_903798205.1 Danio tinwini
AAAAAAAAAAGCAGAGTATGTTTAGATTGTGTGGCATTACGTTTAATACTTTATAATGCTCAATCAATAATGATCCTAAAGAAGAGTTTCCGCCATTTTAATATGAATATTTTTAGTAGCTCATTTATCATTTTGACAGGTGTACATTCATCCTCGTGACTCAGATGGTGGGTGAGCATCTGTGCATTCTGTCAGGACATGAATAATCCAAAAAATAAAAAATAAAAAAAGAAAGAGCTTGTACCTTAGTCACCAACCCTGATAATAAATAAATAAAGATTGAGCTGCTTGGAGTCGAGCACACCTTCATGTTCTGTCATTGCCTGTGATTTACTCTCAAATGTTCAGTTGGACCTGACATGTGACATCAAATTTTTAAGGCCTTGTAAGTGATCTCACTGTACGCAGGCCCTGTTTTATTGACAGGATTTAAATTGCATGGCCCACATGTTGAAATATGTGCCGTGCTAAAATCTGATCTTGATGGACACTGTGGCACCATATCTATAACCTCATTGTGTCTATGATATATGCACTTGCCTGGCAGAATCAAAGAGACTATTTGTTTCCCTGTCATTCTGCCATGATCCAGCATATAAGCACTACTCATTTGGGTCATACAGTAAAAAAAAAATTGTGATCATTATCTATTGTTGAAAGCTCACTGAAGCAGAAACAAAGCAATGCATGATCTCCGAGGGCTATTTAAACATACAATTGACAGCAAACAAATCAATTGACAAACAAGCTAATAAAGAAATGGAAAATAAGAACAGGCGGAAGGGAATAATATATAGTTGTGGATTTGGAGTAATGGCATCATGGCTCAACTGCTTAGCATGTTGGATAGTCCCTGCTAGATTTTCAACCCTAACTACCCCCCAAGGGTCAGATTCATGTAACTTTGAACTTCTGCTTTTGCCCCTTTTACTTTCATTTTCTCCAGTATGTATTGCAGATCAAACAATTTCTCATGGTGTCTGAAATCTTATTTTAAGGAGTTTTAAACAACGTTTTGTTGTGATCAGGGATGCATTGAAAGAAAAATTATAGGGCAAAAATGTAATAATAATAATTATTTTGTTTATTAAATAATACAAATTTTAAATATTTTATTTTTATTTTTTTAGTTAGCTTAATATTTTCCACAGAATCCCACTATCCACAGAGCACTTTTTAAACTTTGACTTGACTGGTTGACACAGTAACAATTCAGTCTTTGCAGGACACAGTGCAATGAATGCCTAAAGATGGCAAACCACCTTTTCTGGTGGAGCACTATGGCCTTAGACTTGGAGGAGCTGATTCTCATCCTAGCCGCATCACACTTGGCAGCAAACCACCCCAGTGCACGCTGAAAGTCTATGTTTGATGGAGCCAACAAAACAACATTGCCTGCGAATTACAGAGATAAAATCCTGTGGTCGCCAAACCAGACACCCTCCAGCATAAGGCTGCACTTTAAAAATCTGTCCATAAAAATTTTGAACAGAATTGGTGACAAAGGGCAGCCCTGCCGGAATCCAACACAAGTCTGACTTATTGGAGGCAATGCAAACCAAACTACTTTGTTCATATAGGGACGAGACTGCCCTTAACAGAGCGCCTCTGACCCCATAATCCCGGAGCACCTTCCACAGAATGCCACAAGGGACACAGTCAAATGCCTTCTCCAATTCCACAAAACACATGTGGACTGGTTGGGCATAGTCCCATGAACCCTCGAGCACTCTAGTGAGGGTATACCGATGGTCCAGCGTATCACAGCCTGAACGAAAACCACATTTTTCCTCCTGGATCCTAGGTTCAACCATTGGCCAGATCCTCCTCTCCAGTACCCAGCCATAGACTTTGCCAGGGAGGCTGAAAAGTCTGATCGCCCTATAGTTGAAGCACACCCTACGGTCCCCTTTGTTAAAAATAGTAACCATCACCCCAGTTGCCCAGTTCAGAGGTACTGTCCTCGACCTCCATGCGATATTGTAGAGACGTGTCAGTCAAGACAGCGCAACAACATCCAGAGACCTACGATACAGAGGGTGAATCTTATCCTCCCCCGCTACTTTGCCACTGCAGAGCAAACTACCTTAGTGACCTCAGCTTGGGTGATGGGTGAGTCCACCCCTGCATTCCCAGTCTCTGCTTCCTCAATGAAACCATGTCAGTGCGGTTGACGAGATCCTCAAAGTATTCCTTCCACCATCAGACAACATCCCCAGTTGAGGTCAACAGCTCCCCTCTTCTGCTGTAAACAGTGTCAGTGTGGAACTGCTTTCCCCTCCTGAGGCAACAGATAGTTTGCCAAACAGTTAAATTGAATTTAATATGCCAAAATATTTGCTAAATTTAGTGACTATTTCTATCAGACACAAAACTACAATCAATCAATCATATAACCAACCAATCAATCAACCAATCAATAAATTATTCAATCAATTAATCAATCAATTCATTAATTACTAATTATGACATTGAGATTATTATTATTTTTTTTGTATTATAAACATTGCCACCCATCATGTAATCAAATTTGATAAATCTGCATGTTCTGGCATCCATTGACCAGTAAGGATTTCAGAAAGGCGATCCAGTCATCTGCCTTATCCGCACCTTTAAAATGCATCTTGCACCTTAAAATCCTTCATCAGCGCTTTCTCTAGCGTGTAGCCATTACCACACCGGACAGACAATGGAGTGTGAACATAATAAAACGTACTGTACTGTACTGTAAAATAGATTCAATTCAGCACAATGGGCACATTTACATAAGGGCAACTGGATCCCACTCAGGCTTTGATTTGCCAATGCCTGGTGAACAATGAAGGTTTCTGCAGCTGATGGGCCATTTCCTGTTCTCTATCTTCTCTTTAACCTTCTGAACGGCCTTCTTTTTCAAAGCTCAATACCGCCTCAACCAGACAGTTACTCATGACACACTTCAGTACAATGGAGTGTGCGAGACAAATGGGAACAGATTGTATGCCATTCATGGCCAATTAAACGATTTGCACCAAATATGTTGCCCATAGCACCTGCAGTTGATGGGAGATTGTAAGTATTGCCTCATTTATACTGATGCACGGATGGTTGGAGGCTAGCTGTGCTTCGCATGACAGTAATGACTGCTTATGTCTAGTTGGCATACGGCAGCAAGTTGTTGTCATGGCACCACTTTGATCTACATTCTCTTTTCTGTATGATGTATCATCATTGTAGTCGATTAATCCCATTACTCTAGTGTCAGCAGGAAATGGGTTGATGTGGATTTTGTAATGTATACCAAAAGGAAATGATGATTAAAATGAGTGTAAATGTTTGACAGTAGCTCAGCAAAAAACATATCATTGTTTGTCAAAAGGTTGCACACATGTCAGGTATAATGTGTGCTGTCCGTGGTGCTAAAATGGCTGAGCATGCTTGCATATTGAAACACTAGCTGTGTCTCATTGCAGAGGCTGCATCCTCTGAAGGATGTATTCGACGGGCACTTCGTCATCACGGCGCAACGAAGGCTGCCTAATTTTAAAAAGATTTGAAGGCTTCTTCAAATGCCTTAAAACGTGTCCTTCGTTTCCCAGGTAATGAAGGATACAACCAGTGTATCTTTTGCAGCCCCGAAAACATCCCGGGATTCACTGAGCGCTGATAGCGGCAGGATGTTTTATGTATGTTTTCAAAGGAAATATATTTTCAGCTTCTGTAAACCTTGCTTTGCCTTCAGATCACTTAAAATAAGTTTTAAAATCCCTTTGAAAAAAGTCATTACAAATTGTATTACAGCTTAGTAACGACAACTGTTAGAGTTGCTAGATCTGTCTTCTGTAGGCTAGATCATCTCATTTAAAGAGCCCATATTATGCATTTAAAAAGGGCAAATTTTAGTTTTGGGGGTCTCCAACAACAGTCTGATATGCAAGCAAGGTCAAAAAACAATTTCATTGTCTTATAATATGCATTTATTTTTACCAAATTATCCCAAGGACTCCCATATGATTCGTTCAGTGATTCATTTGTTCTCAAACCTCTCCATAACACAATGCTAATCTGCGCTGATTAGTCCGATGACCCAGTCTGTTGTTATTGGTCAACTGCCTTCAGCGTGAGACAGAGAGAAATGCCCACCACAGCATATTAACAGTTTTGAAGTAGTCAGAGTGCAGAGTGTATGTGTGAGTTGAATGCAGAAGTGTATTAGGGGTGCAGTAGGTGATATTCCACAATGCTAATCTGTTAGCATAAATCTCTGAAACTTGAGAGCGTGCACTCTAAAGATGAGAGCACAACCCCCTCTCATGTGTTGAGCTAAAGAGGCTGTGCTTGGCTAATAGTCTAGTACTAGCTTTGTTACTAAGCCATACTTACATGCTATTTCAGAGCGAATATTCAGAGTAGCACGGTAAATGATATAGAGACCGCGTCAATCAGTGTGTCGTGAATATAAAACCAACTTCACCTCAGTAAAGCAGGCTAGGTGGAATAGCACTACTGACTTAAACTAAATTTGTTTTGTTGTTAAACTAAATAAAAATCTACATTATTGATGCTGTAAAAGGTCCCTTATAAAACTGAAAAAATTCAAGTCAATCAATCGTCGGAAGATTTCAGTGGGTGAACAACACCTCTGTGCATTTAACTCATTCATAACAACACAGTCTACATCAGCTCTGCGTGAAGCTGAAATAGTTTTAAAACAGAACATTACCTGTCTAAAAGAATACCTTTAGCCATGGTGTTGTCCTTCATCCAGCGTGCAAAAGTAACTCCAATATCGATTCAGGTTTCTCTCTCTTTCTTTCTCTCTCTCTCTCTCTCTCTCTCTCTCTCTCTCTCTCTCATGAACCTGAGGCACGTGCACGCACAAATGGCGGAGCTGCGTAAAAACAGGTGTGCAGTATCGGAATTATGGGAGATGTTGGCCCTACACTATTTAGTTGGATGAACATCTTTTAGTGTTATGGCTTACCCAGAATCTAAAAATACATATAAATACATTTAGATCATTTACTTGAACCATTACTATTGGAATGTGAAGAGTCTTTCAACCAGCACAACAAAACATGTTTCGAAAGACAATCACCTACTGCACTTTTAAAGCAATACAGTTAAACATTATTATATTGCTCTATTCTTAACCATAAGTAAAAACAGTGACACACATTCAGTATTAATCTAGACAGTGGCAAAAACTGGACACTTTTGAAACTTGACCATCACATGGGTGTAGGAACAGCTGACGGTGGCCAAACCACAAACGGCAGTGGATTGCAAGCTCACAAATAAATAAATAAGTCTGTAAACAAAGCGGCACACAACGCATTTTCAGCGTGGCTTTAGAGGAGATATGAGAATATAAAGAGTTAATCAGATACAGTACAAGCAGTTACAAGTAACAAAACACAATTAAATACATAATTGCAAGTTAGAGAAAACAATGAGGCAACCATTTTAATCACACTTAAGTTATTTACACTTGTGAAATGGAGGAAGAAACTGATCCATGAATTGTGTACTGTAAAGGTCCTGTCAAGCTTTGACAAAGTCCCATACATCAATAGTCTTTTCTGATCCTTTTTTTAACAAATGGCTGAAGAATCCACCTTGGTAAGCGTGTAGATTGCTGTAGCATTCGTCAGAAAAATGACGGAACACAGCACAAGGCTGGGGCTATAATGCTGAGGTATTTTTGCAAAAATAAACTTCAACCACTGACTCTTCACAGCCTCATCTTTGGGTAGGGAAAATAACACAAACTTTCCCTCACACTTCAGAGCACAGCAATAGATGCGACTTGATGCGACCGGGATCTGATATAGTGTTTGTTTTTCTCTTTTTCTTTGTACAGTGTTTGTGGGTGGAGCCAAGGGTTTAAATTTTTCCAGGTCTGCAAGTGCAACAAATGGGTGGGTCGTGAGTTCTGTATCGACGTCGCTCCGACACGGCTAAAGATTCATTACCATGGCGATTCATTCAAATCACTATGAGTCAACTCTTTTATAGATAAATCAATAGTTTAAACACTATTCACTTTCAAATTTAAGCCTTAGCTGGATATTTCACTTCACTTAGAGCTGTTACACACAGCATGAAAGGCCAGTTTCAAAAAACCATAATAGGGGCTCTATAAAAATACTCGGTTTGCCTTGTGTGGAGTCGAAAGACTCACCTTCTGAAATGAGATACAGCTACTGTTTGGAGGTGCTATGATGCAGGATGCAGACATTTAGCTACTCATGGACATAATCAAGGCATGAAAACAAGGGATAGTTCATCCCAAAATGAACATTTACTCACTCACAATTAATTTCTTCTGTTGAACACAAAAGACAACATTTGAAGAAATATGTAACCATTTTTTATAGTAGGGAAAAACAAATATTAGGTCAATAATTACAGGTTTACAACTTTTTTTTCTGAATCTCTTATTTTAAGTTCAGAAAAAACAAAGGATGAGTAAATGACAGGATTATGTTACATTTTGGGTGAACTACCCACTTAAATTTATGTGCAAACAAGTATCAAAATGGGGATAGAATGTGATTTAATTGACTTTGAATGTGGCATGATTGTTGACGGCCAGACAGACTGGCCTTAGTATTTCAGAAACTGCAGATCAGCCGGGGTTTTCATACAAATTTCTAGAATTTGCAGAAAATTGTCAGAAGAAGAGGAAAGTGAGCGTCAGCGAGTCCAGTGAGTGCCAGTTATGTGGGTGAAAACTCCTTCTTGATGCCAGAGGTCAGTGGAGAATGAGCAGACTGGTTTGAGCTGATGGAAAGACAATAGTAACTCAAATAACCACTTGTTATAACTGCAGAAGTCTGCAGAAGAGCATCTCTAAAAGGCCAACTGGTTGAATCTTGAAGCAGAAGAGCACACCGGTGACACTACTGACAGTTAAGAGCAGGAAAAATGTGGCTATTATTTGTAAAGAGGCACTGAAACTGGACCATTGACCAAAAAATAAAATAAAATAAAATCCTGCCTGGACTGATGAGTCAATTTTTGCTGCATCATTTGAATTGTAGGCTTAGATTTTGCACGTCTCTCTTATTTATGATACTTTATTCAGCCAGTTTGTTATACAAGAGCACCATGCATTAACTGAGTTCTAAATAACAGGGCTCTCTACCCAAGCACAGTAACTTGTTATTTTACTTAGAAAATTTTATTCACGTAATTGTGCAAAGTCACTCCCTGCAGCGTCTTCACACACAGACATCCCTGTTGCTAGAAGGGATAGAGCTGCGGCCACACACAGTCATTCACACACATATACTACACACAATTTAGCTTACCCAATTCACCTATAATACATGTGTGGCAAGGGGGCGTGGCCAAGAGCCGTGGGAGCGAAACGAGGCCCGCCACAGATGAGATACACCTGTGGCGGGCACCTGCCTTCAATCCCACAGAAGGAGCTCTGGACTATAAGAGGAGGAACGATGGCAGAAGAGAGGGAGAGAGGACCGGGCCCGGACGTATTACTTTTGCTTTCAGTTTGACGGCACTCTCCGTGAGGAGCTGCCGTCCGTTTGTTTTGATTTAGATGGCAGTCTACCTTTTATTAATAAATATTTATTTAAAACAGCGTGGGTTCTCCGCCTCCTTCTTCCCGGCGGCCAGGTGGCCGTAACTTCATTACAGTGGTGCCGAAAACCCGGGAGAAGGAGGGACACGTCGTCCAGTTGCTCTCGCCGCTAAGGAGGAGGGCGAGTGTTCGGGAGATAACCCGAGTGGGGGAGAAACCCGTTCGTCTGCCAAAGTGCCGGGGCGGCCTGAAGCTAGCGAGGAAGAATCTGCCGGCTGCTGTCTCCCAGCATGGGGAGGAGCAGGGGATGCGGGGCTCCCCACCGGATGGGAAAGAGCTAAAGGGAGCCATCCCAGAAAGACCGGGGGGAGTCGCCGTGATCCGCCATGATGCCGAAGCCTGCATCCTCCACCGAAGCGGGAGCGGAGCAGGAGACCAGAAATGCCGCCAGCCAGCCAGGAGAACCGCTGCTGGACACCAGAAGACGGACGGGTGGATAGATTCCTCCACAGGGCTCCCAACACGTCGTCTCATCTCTCGGCTGGTTGAGGACCGAGTGGCAACGTGTCTGGAGAACCAAACCCCAATTTTTTTTTCCCTCTCTCCCCTCTCTGTCTACTCTGTCTTTCCTCCATCTCCTTTTCTCTCGGGATACACCTGTGGCGCGCACCTGCCTTCAATCCCACGGAAGGAGCTCTGGACTATAAGAGGAGGAACGATGGCAGAAGAGAGAGAGAGAGGACCGGGCCCGGACATAGCTGCCGTCCGTTTGTTTTGATTTAGACGGCAGTCTCCGTGAGGAGCTGCCGTCCCATTTATTAATAATTATTTATTTAAAAGTTCATCGGTTCTCCGCCTCCTTCTTCACGACAGCCAGGTGGCCGTGAACTTCATTACAACATGTCTTCAGACTTGTGGGGGAAACCGGAGCATCTGGAGGAAACCCAAATGAACACAGGGAGAACATGCCAACTGACCCAGCCGAGGCTTGAACCATCGACATTCTTGCTGGGAGATGATCGTGCTACCCACTGCACCACCGTGACACCCGATTCAGATTATTTATTAAGTTATATTTTATTAACGTCTACCCCTACCCTAAACCTACAACTAACAATAATGTAAATATATGAATTATTGTTGTACAGTGTTACAAAAACTGCTATATAGATGCGAGTATCCCATCTAGACTTTACCCCCAGACATATTTTACTGTACCAGACACTAAAATGCTATTTTAATTATTGGTGTGATCCTACAGTTCTCATTGTTTGATTTTATTATGATTAACATGTCCGTGCAGTTCAATTCAATTCAGCATGAGGCATTAATAATGTACTACATCCTCAATTTTCAATTTTACTTCACATATAAACAATTCTGTAAATAAATTCAAGCAGTTAGATGCAGTATATGTACTGAACCTGAAGATGAAGATTATTATTTTTTACAGTGTGCCTTTTACAACCCCTGCATATTCTAGGGGAGTGCAGTTGCACACTTGGAATGAGGGTTTGGTTAAAACAGAAACTCAAAAAAAATGTTCCTCCAAAGAATGGACAAACAACAATACAACTTGTGTACAAATAATAGTAATTTATTTACAAGTGGTAATAGTGAAACAGTGAGTAAGTTATTTACAATAAAAAAAAAAAAATAAACAGAAATTTAGAAAGACTGCCTAGGGTGGCATTAAAGAAATGAACCAATCAAAAAATAAAAATAAAGTCTTAGTAATATTTAACAATAATCCCCTCTAATCTAAATAAATCTTCAACGTCAATGACGTCCTACCTACACTAAAAACTTAACAAAAAATACAAGTGTTGGTGCACACCATCTTAGTGTATCTCTAGACAGTTGTAAACCTACATGTGGACGTACAGTTGAAGTTAAAATTATTATCCCCCTTTGATTTTTTTTTCTTTTTTAAATATTTCCCAAATGATGTTTAACAGAGCAAGGAAATTTTCACAGTATGGCTGATTATATTTTTTCTTTCTGAAAAAGTCTTATTTGTTTTATTTTGGTGAGAATAAAAGCAATTTTATTTTTTAGAACTATTTTAAAGACAAAATTATTAGCCCCTTTAAGCTAATATTTTTTTTCGATTTACAGAACATTCTACAGAACAAACCATCGTTATACAATAACTTGCCTAATTACCCTTACCTGCCTAGTTAACCTAATTAACCTAGATAAGCTTTTAAATGTCACTTTAACCTATATTGAAGTGTCTTAACAAATATCTAGGAAAATATTATTTACATTCATCATGACAAAGATAAAACAAATCAGTTATTAGAGATGAGTTATTAAAACTATTATGTTTAAAAATGTGTTGAAAAAAATCTTCTCTCCGTTAAACAAAAATTGGGGAAAAAATAAACAGGGGGGCTAATAATTCATGGGCACTAAACATTCTGACTTCAACTGTATGTCACATGAGTTACTCACCTACCAGCCTGTCTAATCTCAATGACAAACAAGAGGGTGGGGAAGGAATGGTAACACAAGGGTAAGAACAGACAGGAACAAATGTCTAACAACAACAACACTGTACAAATTAAATAAGGACAAACAATATCAACAACCGGGAATATCAAACCTATCAAAAATACTAGCAAAAAGCACAAATGCAAACCATCAAATTGAGCCAAAAGACTGGCCAACTGCTTTACTGAAGACTTTTTAATGAAGAGGTGGCATGAGGGAATTGTCTGAAACTGGATCTGAGTTGCAAAGCAGTAACTAATCAGGATGTGAAGCAGTGATGGGATTGGTTGCAGCAGTGAAAAGTGGAACAGGGACAGCAGCAGGCGGAACAAACAATGTAGTGAACTGTGGTGATAGAAATAAAAAAATATGATGAGACACAAAAAAAAAAAAAAACAAGACAGAAAATAATTAAATATGTGCTGGCATGTAACAGTGGCCTTAGTAGTGACATAGGGGTTCTGCTTTTCCTTCTGTGTCAGTGAAAGACTGTCCCGTTAAGCTTTTTTTAGAAACCTCCCTCACCATAGCATGCTACTTGCACACACATTTTGCCTCCATGGTATGCTTTTCGCATGGGCCTCATGCCTGCCTCGCCATATGCTACAGCAACAGAAAGTTTATGGTCTGTTAGTTAACTGATATTGAATCATCTTCTACTGCATTGTGATGCACCATAAAAACGATTCATTTTGACATACTTAATTTGAATGAAATACTTAATCTCCCTTTCAAAATTAAATCATTGTAGAATATCTTGTGTGTATCCACACTTCGCAGGGCACTTATGGTTGAATTAGAACACGCATACAACCATGTGTTGAACGGTGGGTTTGAAGTACCAGAATTGAGAAATGCTGGAATGGACAACATGGAAGCGTAAATCCATCATGCCTTGTATGAAATGTTCAGACTGTTGGTGGTCTGGTAATTGTGTGGGGTATTTTCCTGGGTACTTACCAACTGACCATTGTTCAAATTTCACAGCTTACCTAAGTATTGTTTTTGACCATGTACATTCCTTTATTACCACAGATACAGTACCCCTCTTGGAATGATTATTCCCAGCAGGATAACACACCATGTCGCAAATCACCTCAGATCAGCTCAAATCACCTCATGGTTTCTTGAACATGACAATGAGTTTGCTAAACTCAAATGGCCTCCACAGCAATAGAGCACACTTGGGTTGAAGAAGAAAAAGGGATTCATATGATGGTTGCAGGACTGTTAGTAACACTGTAGAATTTCCTTTTTTTCAGCATCTACAATCAAAAAATCTAAAATTTAAGTCAATTCTAATGGCAAACGTGAGTGTTTCTTTAAAGCATATACTAGTGCATTTGACAGAATGATATAGTGAGCTTGCAGATGAGATGACAGAGCAAAATATCCTCGGAAAATTTCATGAAAGGTATGTGGCGTTTCTGAGTAGCAGCTTAACTAGCTTTCAAATTGATTTGGTGCAGTGCTCCATTAGAATCAAGGGCAAGCTCTTGAAAATAAATAAATTATGAATTAACTGAGGAAAACAGCACCATAAATTTTCTCTCTAATAATGCTTTACTCCGCTGGGCATCATGCCAAAGGGTAACATACATTCTATTGCTGAGCAAACACCCTTTATATCATTTTATTTTAATATACCTGTACAGAAACACAGGCCAAATTCTGACTTGCAGTGTGTTTTAATAATAAAAAAAAAAAAACATAATAGCAGACAGTTTTTCAGACATTAGTAAGTATAACTGCAGGGCATTTTGTATGTCTATAATAAAAAAAAAATACATATAATAAATCTAAGCATGAACAATTATATTACCTCTTTTAATCTGAAGAGTAAAACATTACAACTATAATTAATAATTACAGTGGCTTTTAGTTGTAATGCAGATATTAATTAAGAGAAATTGTCGTCTCTCGAGAGTTTGACGGTTGCTTGTATTCTTAAATTGGTGATGAGAGCCATGGGAAATGAGCTATATTTTACCGCACCTCTCAGCTGGATGTGCTACATAATGGTATTTATGGTGCAGTAATGCAGTAAAGCCGAAAAATGGGAACATTTATGAAGTTATGGTCAAGGTTTTTTATCCGTTTCCTGCTGTGCTCAGTATGTTTAATTTATTTGATTGACAGTAACAACCCTTTTTTGGCCTTTACTGACAGCGTCAGTCACTTTCATGATCTTTGCCTACAAAGCACTGTTAAGATGATGTGACAGGTTCAGTGAAGGCACTTCTAGAAAAGACTGTCGTACTTTGAAAAAAAAAAAAAAAAAAGATTTATTTCATTTTATCCTACTGATATTTTAGAAATGTGTCAGTTTGTTTGTAATTATTGCACAGAACTATGGAAACATAGAAGTGAAGTTAAACTAATGATAATGATAAATTGTATTCCCAGGGATGAAAAAAAAAATATATATAATTTCAATTATGTTTTATTACTTTATTATCTTTAGACATAAACTCATACATACACTCATTGGCCACTTTATTAGGTACACCTCACTAGTACTGGGTTGGACGCCTTTAGCCTTCAAAACTGCCTTAATCCTTTGCGGCATGTATTCAACATTGACTGCAAATATTTCTCGTAGATTTTGGTCCATATTGACATGTTAGCATCATGCAGTTGCTGAACATCCATAATGCAAATTTCCCGTTTCACCACATCCAAAAGGTGCTCTATTGGATTGAGTTCTGGTGACTGTGGAGGCCATTTGAGTACAGTGAACTCATTGTAATGTTCAAGAAAGTAGTCTGAGAGGATTTGCACTTTATGACATGGTGCGTTATCCTGCTGGAAGTAACCATCAGATGATGGGTACACTGTGGTCATAAAGGGATAGACATGGTCAGCAACATTACTTATGTAGGCTGTGGTATTGACACAATGCTCAACTGGTACTAATGTGTGCCAAGAAAATATCCCCCACACCATTACACCACCACCACCACCAGCCTGAACTGTTAATAAAAGGCAGGATGGATCCATGCTTTCATGTTGTTGATGCCAAATTCTGACCCTACCATCTGCATGTTGCAGCAGAAATCGAGACTCCTCAGACCAGGCAATGTTTTTTCAATCCTCTATTTTCCAATTTTGGAGAGCCTGTGTGAATTGTAGCCTTAGTTTCCTGTTCTTAGCTGATGCTCGGTTTGAACTGCAGCAGATCATCTTGACCATGTCTACATGCCTAAAAGCATTGAGTTGCTGCCATGTGATTAGAAATTTGTGTTAATGAACATTTGGACAGGTGTACCTAATAAAGTAGCCAGTGAGCGTATATTTTAATATATAAAGTAAGTTGGACAAATGTTTCAAACATATAGTAAAGTCAGGCGTATTTGTATTATTTCACTTTATTTATTGCTTGTCTCCCTCACAGTGTCAAATAAAGTAGCATAACTTTCCTCAAAATGATAAATTTGTATATGTAAATGTAAAAATGTTTTTCAAATGTTTTTTTTTTGTTTTTGTTTTTTTAATTCATGTTTATGATGAGGACT
>CAIGQZ010034412.1:5976-17943 GCA_903798205.1 Danio tinwini
ACACACACACACACAAGCAAAGACACACACACTCAAACACTTTGTGCACACATTCACACACACAAACACACTCTCTCACATACACATCAACACACAGACAGAAACACATATACTGTACACACACATATACACTCTCGGTGGCTCAGTGGTTAGCACTGTGGCCTCACAGCAAGAAGGTCTCTGGTTTGAGTCCCGGCTGGGTCAGTGTGTGTTTCTGTGTGGAGTTTGCATGTTCTCCCCGTGTTGGTGTGGGTTTCCTCCGGGTGCTCCAGTTTCCCCCACAGTCCAAACACATGCGCTATAGGGGAATTGATCAACTAAACTGGCCATTTTGTGTGAGTGTGTATGGGTGTTTCCCAGTACTGGGTTGCAGCTGGAAGGGCATCCGCTGCGTAAAACATATGCTGGAATAGTTGGCGGTTCATTCCGCTGTGGCGACCCCTGATAATTAAGGGACTAAGCCGAAGGAAAATAAATGTACACACACTCCTTCTATCTTCCTGTCACTGATGGGGTTTTTCTCCTCAGGTTCACAGCAGAGTTTGACCTCAGGACCTTTGACCCCGAGGGTGTGATCTTCTTCGCTGGTGGACACTTGAACAGCTCCTGGATTGTTCTGCTGGTGCATCATGGGAAACTGGAGCTGCAGCTGAAGTACGGAGCCGTGAGTCGAGTTACCAGCAGTGGACCGCAGGTCAATGACGGGCAATGGCACAAGGTGAGAGGTCAGAGGTCACTTATCTAGAGGTTATTTAGAGTTTTTGTCGTGTTTCTACATCAGCAAATTCCTAAAGAGCCCCTATTTAGCATTATAAAGGTCATAATTTGGTTTTGGGGGTCTCCAACAACAGGCTGATCTGCGTGCAGGCTCAAAAACACTTTCATGGTCTTATAATCTGCATTTATTTTTACCTGATTATCCCAGAGACTCTCATATGATTCGTTCAGCAATTCATTTGTCCCCAAGCCCTAATCTGCTAATCTGTGCTGATTTGGTCCGATCACCCAGTTTATTATGATTGGTCGACTGCGGTCAGCGTGAGACTGAAAGAAACGCCCACCACAGCTCATCAACATTATTAAAGTAGTCAGAGTGCTGTGTGTGTGTGTGTGTGTGTGTGTGTGTGTGTGTGTGTGTGTGTGCTCAATGCAGGAGTGCAGTAAAGCAGTGCAGTTTAACACCAGCATATTACTCTGTTCTTAACCATCACACACATTCAGTATTGATCCACACAGCAGCAAAAGCTGAAGTATTCTGAAACTTGACCACCGCATGTGTGTAGGAACACAAACATCAGAGGATTGCGAGCTCACAAACACATTTAAATCAGTAAACAAATCGGCAACCTTTGCATTTTTAATGTGGTTTTAGACGCGATATGAGAATATAAAGAGTTAAGCAGAAACAGCACAAGCGCTTACAACTAACAAAACACAATTAAATACAAGAATACAAGGAGGCAGCCATTTTAATCACACTTACTTACACTTGTGAAATGGAGGAAGAAACTGATCCATGAGCTGTGTACTGTAAAGTTGCTGTCAAGCTCTGACAGAGTCCCACACATCAATAGTCTTTTCTGATCCTTCCTCTAACAATTAGCCGATGAATCCCCCGCTGTAAGCGTGTAGATTGCTGAAGCACTCATCAGAAAAAAGAGGGGAACACAGCACAAGGCTGGGGCTATAATCATGAGGTATTTCTGCACAAATAAACTTCCACCACTGACTCTTCACAGCCTCCTCTTTAGGTAGAGAGAACAACACTAATTTTCCCTCACACTTCAGACCACAGCGTCTCCGCCACATGATGCAGCCGGGATCTGCTACTGTGTTTATGGGTGGGGCCTTGTGGGCGGGACAAGGGGTTTCAGTTTTCTTGGGTCCCAACAAATGGGCGGAGCTTGAGTTCCATTACAACGTCACGCCGACATGGCTAAAGATTAATTACAGCGGCAATTCATTTGAAGCACTGAGTCGACTCTTTTATAGATGAATCAATAGTTTTATACACGGTGCACTCTCAGATTTAAGCCTTAGCTGGATATTTGACTTCACTTAGAGCTGTGTTACACACTGCATGAAGACCATTCTCAAAAACTCATAATAGGGGCTCTTTAAATCAAGAAGCATTTTCCAGACGAGCAGTAAATATGGTCCTGTTTTCAGAAATAATGAGTCAAAATGAAGCGAGTTTGTAAACAAGCAAAATAATCTGCTAATGGTGGAAGCAGAATAATCCTCTTTTCGCTTTGACATTAATATTCGTAGCCCACTGCCAAAAGCCAACTGTAATGCACGTTATTTTGGGGTGAGTTTGTCTTCTATTTCTTGACTGCAACTTGTTCAGAATGCAGCTGCGCATCTTTTAACTGGCACACACAAATATGAGCACATCACCCCGGTTTAATCTTCTCGTCACTGGTCGCCCGTGCGTTTCAGGATCCATTTTAAGTTACTTTTATTTGTTTTTAAATGGTGCTGCACCTCTTTACCTCTCTCTGAGCTTCTCTGTCCCTACACACCTTCTAGTTCGCTCAGGTCAGCCGTCCAGCTCCTCCTGATGTACCCAGAGGGAATCAGGCTTTTGCTGTGGCCGCACCTAAATTGTGGAATGGGCTGCCTCTGTATATTAGACAAGCCTCCTCCATTACTGGTTTTAAATCTCTCTTTAAAACCCACTTTATTGATCTGTATTTTAAAGTGTGTGCTAGGCTTTGTATTTCTCTTTACTGTCAGCACTTTGGTCAACTGTGTTGTTTTAAAGAGCATTATAAATAACATTGAATAAAAAAAAGTTCATTATGATTATCCACAATTAAAGACATCTACATGAGATCTAGACCTTCCTGGAGTCACTCATTAAATATTGCATGACGGATTGTTTCATTTGAATTAATGTTAAGTAGATCGGCTCAACATTTCGGCTCTTTAAAGGTCTGTTTTGTGCGTGCAGGACTAAATGTTTTGATTAATAATTTTTTTTGCATTCTCCAGGTCTATTCAGATTTATTCTTCTGGAGGAAGTCTTATTTCTTAGCTGGAATAAAAGCTGAAATTATTTTTAATATTATGTATATTTATTTTTACAATTTATTTAATGATTTTTTTTAAAGATTTATTTTTGGCATTTTTTTTGTCTTTATTAAGCGGATGGGACAGCATTTCGGGGTAGGGGCAGGAAATGTCCTCGAGCTGGGAATTGAACTCTGGACCATATGTCAGTGCACTGACCACTAGGCTATTGCACTGACTATTTAATGATTTGTCTAATAATCTTGCCTAATTACCCTAGTTAAGCCTTTAAATGTCACTTTAAGCCGAATACTAGTATCTTGAAGGATATCTTGTCAAATATTATGTGCTGCCATCAGAGTCCTGGTTGTTAACATGCACGCTGAATACAATACCCGCTGCTCACGCTCCGCTCATGAGTTGTAAAACCAGCATTAGCAGTCTTTTATGTGGAGGTGACGGCACGCAGTGAGTTTTGCAAGTCGACAAAACTAATGTTTAAACAATATGATGGTGATCTTACTGAGCACGCCTCCTGATAGATTTTTTGTATGAAGCTCAAAGGAGGGATGACGAGTCAGGGTGATAAAACTTAATAAGCCTAATTCTCTGCCATGTGTCAGGTCTCAGACACATAATTAAACATATTTTTTATATTCTATAGAATTGCCTATAGAGTTTCATTCAAATGAAATTATTATTCATGCAAACGAGCTTTTTAAATGATCTTAGCATCACTCCAGTTGTGCCTTTATTTTCCAGTTACATTTAGAATTAATTATTTAGAACAACACTTGTATAATAACAATTAAACTATGAACTCTTCACAAGCCTGTTATTACATGTTTAATGGTCATCAGCATCTTAAATCCTTTAATCCTTTAAGTTTTAAAATGTTTTATTTTTTAAAAACCTGTGGACATTTATATGTTTATGTATCTATTATATCATCTTTGCTTCAAATTACAAAACACGAATGAGCGCTTGTGCGAGGCGTTTCTAATGCAGCGTCTGTGGGACAGGACAGCAAATTTGACATCTCCTCTGGCTGCCGTCATCAGTCTCACACTATTATTTCCTTTTTCTGAAAGTCTTCATAACATCATCGTGGAGTTTTTCTTTTATTATTTGAGCAAATAAGATTAAACATTACAGCATTCATACAATAATTTATCATTTTTTCCCTTTTCAGTATATGTATATAACATGCCCAAAAACCTGACAAGTATTTAATGCACAATACAAATAAAATATGAATTCAGCAAATAAACACCCTTATTGTGTTCATGCCTCTATTAAGATTTTTATGTTAATGTTTACTTTCACCGTCTCATTTAGGGAAACTCTTGAGATAAATAAGTTATATCTCTGAACTTAAATAATAATCCTATATAAAATGCTGTGCTTCCCCTCTCCTTTAACCCGTCGCAATGACTTCTGGGACTTCTCGGGCGAGTTTGGTGCTCAAGTCTGCGTCGGTGCGTCCTTGATATCAAGAAGACATCCAGGACGTTTCATGCGTCCTCATTTCTTGCGGTCTTGAGTTTTGGAACTGAACATGGCTGTTGATGATGACGTTACATGAGAACATGAAGACGCAAGACCGCTGAAGAACGCATAATGAGATGTCTTTTATTTGCAGAGATGCACTGTGTTCCCTTCGTACCATCTATCGGTCACACTTTACAATATGGTTTCATTAGTTCATGTATTTACTAACATGAACAATATATCTATTAAACATAGTTCAACATTTACTAATGCATTATTACCATCCAACTTCACACTCGTTACCATTAGCAAATACTGTAATAAATGTGCTGTTCATTGTTTATTCCTGTTAGTGAATGCATTAACCAATTACACCTGATTGTAAAGTGTTACACTTTATGTATTTGTTATTATTATTAAAAGCAGTGTGTGATGTCAGAGACGTTCTGATTGGTGCAGATCTCGGTGGAGGAGCAGGGGCGGAGTCTGGTCATCAAGATTGACAGGGAGGCGGTGATGAAGATCGCGGTAAACGGAGATCTGTTCACTCTGAATAAAAACATGCACGAGCTGAACCTGACGGTGGGGGGAGTTCCCTTCAGAGACGACGGGCTGGTCAGCAGAGTGAGTTTAACACACACACACACACACACACGCACGCACATGCCCACACACACATATACGCAAGGAACAAATCATGTATTCATCAATTTCCTTCGACTTAGTTCCTTATTTATCAGGGATAACCACAGTGGAATGGACCACCAACTATTCCAGCATATGTTTTACACAGTGGATGCCCATCCAGCTGCAACCCAGTACTGGAAAACACCCATACACACTCATACACACACACACACACACACACACACACACACACACTCATACACACACACACACACTCATACACTACGGCCAGTTTAGTTGATCAATTCCCCTATAGCGCATGTGTTTGGACTGTGGGGGAAACCGGAGCACCCGGAGGAAACCCACGCCAACACGGGGAGAACATGCAAACTGTGGGGACTCGAACCAGCACCCTTCTTGCTGTGAGGTGACAGTGCTAACCACTGATCCACCGTGTTGCTGCAGACTTGATTTCATGTGTAAGTGAGCGGAGTTACTGTAGTGGATCTGTGTGTGTGTGTTATTATCTGTGTGTGTTCCAGGTTAACCCACGTCTGGACGGCTGTATGAAGGACTGGCGCTGGTTAACCGGTGAAGACACGTCCATTCAGGAAACCATCCGGCACAATGAACGCATGCAGTGTTACTCCGTCGAGGACCACAGCGCCTTCTACCCTGGACACGGGTTTGCTTACTTCAACCACAGCCACGGTGAGTCCTGGAGGGTGCACACTGCAAATAATGCAGCCTTACTCAGAGGTTTTGACTTGTTTCTGATCCAAATATCTACAAATTCTTGAATCAAGAAGCATTTTCTAGACAAGCACAAAATATAGCCTGTTTTCAGAAATAATGAACTCAAATGAAGTGAGTTTTTCCTGTAAACAAGCTAAATGATCTGCCATTGGGGGAAGAGAAATAATCTAGCTTTTCCTTTGACATTGTAATGAGTCGAGGACAATGGAGGTGAGGATCCACGTGCAGCTTTATTAAGCAGAAATCATTAGGCAGGCAATGGTTAAAACAGGGACAAACAGGGGCATGCACAATCCAAAACATAGTCAGAAAAACAGGGAACAGGTCAGGACAGGCGGTAAAACAACAAACAAAGCAAGGGTCAAAAACACAGCAAGACTACACAAGGAGACCGCTTTGAATTGCTCACTTACAGCGTATAAGACTCGGCAAAGAGTGTGAAAATGAGAGGTGTGTTTATAATCCAGGTAATCATTGAGTACGAGTTTCAGCTGTGCGTGCGTACGTGCGTGCATGCGTGCGTGCGTGCGTGCGTGTGTGTCTGCATTATTGTCAGCTGCAGCCAGTGTTGATTGACGCACAGCATCATGGTAGTTGTAGTTCATGTTGTGGCAGATGTGTAGGTCTCCAGCATTCTGCATAGGCTTGATCAAGGCTGCTTAACCCTGTTCCTGAAGATCTACCTTCCTGCAGAGTTCAGCTCCAACCCTGATCAGACACTTCTCAACCATTTAAACAGGACCTGGACAGCCCTTGACAATTACAGATAGATAGACAGACAGACAGACAGACAGACAGACAGACAGACAGACAGACAGACAGACAGACAGACAGACAGACAGACAGACAGACAGACAGACAGACAGACAGATAGATAGATAGATAATTTGTATACAGTGTGTAATTTTATAATTGATTTAAATGTTTTTCTCCTGCTTAATAAATGTTAGGGGTGGACAAGTGTATTCTGAAATATTATTTATTTTAATATTCTGTATTATTAACTGTGTTTTTGTAACAATCAATAATTTGTTTATTATTTTAATTCTGTAATTTAAATATTTTATTGACCTCATAGGGGACAATCAGACGCTCAGTGTTCATGTGGTCCTGCGTGCCGCCTCCTCCATGGGGGTTCTGTTCGCTCTGGTTCGTCAGGACAGAGTCCCGTTCTCAATCTCTCTCTCCGACTATCATCCAGGGACCCTGCAGTGGACCAAGGTGTGTGTGTATATGGAGTCTGATCTTTTCACTTCAGATTTGTGCCACTTTCATATGTAGTCTTATATCAGACTCAGATCTGATGTTCTGCAATGTGAGCGCAGTGTGAACAGTTATGTCGGATTTCATCTGACTTTTACATAATCTTCGAGCGTCATCATTCTGTGCTGCAGACATCATCTACACCTCTGCAGCAGTAGAGTAACACACAGGGAGATTACTGTACCACAGAGAGTTGGTCGTTCATTTTGAAAAAGATTTTGAAGGCAAAACTGGTGCTTGTTAACCACTCTGGTTAATGATCGGGGCACAAGATGATCGCGATGCTAAAGAGTGTCGGGGGTGTTGCGGAAAGGGGATCCGTGCACAAAGGAGGGGGCACTTTCATTTTAAGGATGAACATTATCTCAGAGCGTATAAAGGGCAGGAGCTCAAGCACCCAAACCCCCCATCTGCACGTGTCTGCTGTTTATAACAAAGTAAAATAAAATAACTACAAACGGAGATAAACCAACTCCACCTTCACAGTTCAGTCTGCGGCTGCTCATTAACCCTTGATGAGTTCACTACAGCGGTGGTCAGACAGACGCGCGCCGCGGTGTCATAAATCACAAATGATCAAGGTTTTCAATCACAAGAGACTTATTTTAGGTTTCAGATGGTGAAATACACATTAGTAGTAGCAGAACAACCCTTTACAGTTCATGTAGTACACCACGGCTGTCTGTGAAAAGGGCAATAATCATTTAAGCATGATCTGACAACGTGCTTCATACAGTACACACACTGTGTGCATAACTAGACATTTTGTGTTGTCCGTAACTATACTTCAGCGCATGCGGGTCAGTTTATGACCATGATCTGTTCACACTGCAGATCTGATATTGGCCACATTTATAACAACAGTGTGAACAGCTGGACAAAACATCAGATCTGAGAAAACATCAGATTTGAGAACTAAACCTCGCAGTGTGAACGTAGCCTAACATATTGCAAGCTTTAAAGGTGACCTATTATGCAAAAATCACTTTTAAACCCAGTTGTGTGTCAGCAGTGTGTGACTATCTCCAGGCTCCAATGCTAAAGATAAATGAATTGTATTTGTTCTAATCTGACTTGATTAAAAACAGCATAAACAGCAGCCCTGAGTGAGAAGCAGCCGTCTGTCCATTAGAGTGTTTGAGCTGCTGAAGATAACGTCAGCATAGACTAAGAGCATTATAGATGTGGAGTTTAAGATGGTAACGCACAGCTGTTTGTAGCTCCGCCCTCTCAGAGCACAATCTCATGCCACAATTAGGGTCAAAGTCTAAAAAGGTCCGTTTCAGAGAGCTGGAGAACATTATCTGTGTGATATTCTCAGCTCAAACTTCAGTCACTTTAACTTTACAAACTACATACTTTGGAGACGTCAGAGATGCATTTTACATCTTGTAAAAAGGGCCATAATATATCAATATATTTCTAATATATTAATGTGGATTTTATGGGATTACACAGACTGCCCCCAGTGGAGAATCAGATCATTTTCTAAATGTTTCAGAACACATGAACACATTGTTTACTGTAATCTTGTGCTCCTGCCAGTTTGTTGTGCTCTGGAAACACTGTTTTGAAACTAAAGTTTTGTAAAGGTTTCATGAAGCAGCCGTCACTAGTGTGTATCTGTGTGTTTGAGATGCTGCTGTGTGATGTGTTCTGCTGGTCTGTAACCCTCAGCATGTACTGGTGTCGTTGGGTGATGTGGTTGTGGGCAGTGTCCCAGTAAACCTCAGCGATGGACAAACACACACTGTGAATGTGACGATGTCCGGCAATGACTCTGTGCTGGAGGTGGACGGGCAGCTCGCTCAGATGGAGATGATGGAGGGTGTAGACTCTCTGGATCTCACATCCTCATACAGCACCTTCATAGGGGGCATCCCAGGTAACGTCTCACATTAGTCTCGTATGGTCTCACATCCACCTCACAACAGTGTCATAAATATCCTACATACTGTATTATGTTGTTCCCAAAAGTTGGACATTTGTCTCGAATAAGTCTCAAATTAGTCTCATTAGTCTCAAATCAGTCTAGCAATAGTGTCCTAACAATTCCACATATTAAGTCTTCTCTTAGTCTCACAAATTTTGTAGTGGTCTCTGAACAGTCTCACATTAGTTTTTCATAATTATTAGTCTCACATCATTCTCATAAAAATCTCATCAGTTTTACATTGAATTTTCGTTTTATTCATTCATTCATTTTCTTGTCGCCTTAGTCCCTTTATTAATCCATGGTCACCACAGCGGAATGAACCGCCAACTTATCCAGCATGATTTTACGAAGCGGATGCCCTTCCAGCCGCAACCCATCTCTGGGAAACATCCACACACACTCATATACACACACACACACTATGGACATTTTAGCCTACCCAATTCACCTGTACCGCATGTGTTTGGACTGTGGGGGAAACCGGAGCACCCGGAGGAAACCCACACCAACACAGGGAGAACATGCAAACTCCACACAGAAACACACACTGACCCAGCTGAGGCTCAAACCAACAACCTTCTTGCTGTGAGGTGACAGCACTACCTACTGCACCGCCATTTTCGTTTCAAATCATTCTCATAAGTCTTGATTGTTTATCATTCTGAGTCTCTCATCAGCCTCACGTTAGTCTCTCATAATTATTAGTCTCACATCTTTCTCATCAGTGTAATATTAGTCTCATCTTTTTCGTCAGTTTGTCATTACTATCACGTCTCACATCAGTCTCATATTAGTCCTCCTCTATGATCTTCTGAACCTGTTTCTCTGCAGTACAATCACTTTACTCTGTAGTTTCTGAGCAGGCCAGTAGTTTAGTGTTATTCTCCGACTAGAGCAGAATCTCCTGCTGGTAATGCACATTATTGTGGTGTTCTGTGTGTTTGTGCAGATGTTTCTCTGGTGTCGAGCCCCGTTTCTGCCTTCTTCACGGGCTGCATGGACGTGCGAGTGAACGGTCGGCTGCTGGATGTGGACGAGGCCCAACACAAACACAACGACATCCGCTCTCACTCCTGCCCTCTGGTGGACACACTGCAATAACAGTGGCTTTACCCTCATCTGGATCCACTGAGCAGATCCTACAGGCCTTAAAAAGCTAGATGCACAACACACACAAACACAGCACAGCCGAGACGCCACACACACACCCATGTATTACTCACTGATGCTTCCATTAGACCAGTCCAACACAAGCTACTGAGAGTGTGCTGTAAAATACTGTAACTGTACATATGCCAGTGTAAAATGCTTTAGAGGACGACTAAAAACACCCAACCGCCATGACAGGCCTGGAGAGGCTTGATGTAGGTGCTCTTTATCATCATTATTGTTCAGTTTGAGCGGGAGTTTTTCTAGTCCCTCGTTTGTTTTTATTGTTGAAATTGTTTTATATTTTTGTTCATGTTTGTTCGCTCTGTGTGTGAGACTGAAACGCTTGTTGAAAACAATTAAAGTTGAATGTTGTTATTATTATATTGAGTTCTGTCTATTAATCCATGGACATTCACAGAGAAACAAAACGAAATCATACTGAATAGACAAACACTTGCTGATGAATTCATTCTTGACATAAATAATAACAGATTCTGTGTATTTTCTCACATATAATTTTGTTTTAAATCAGGAACCTTTCTATTTTGTAAAAACATTTTTGCTCAGGAAAGAGCTAGTGCAAATACATGACGTCACTGCGGCGGCTCCTCAAACTCTACTAAACACCTGTTTAAACATGCCTTTTAATGACTTACAGAATGAGAAAATTATCATGAAACCATGAATACAGTTTATTAGTGAAGTTAAGCATTGTGCAGACAGAAAAAGACAAACAACAGAAAACTGAAAACACTCATTTGCACAGGGAAAAGAGTTTGTTGTTTGTTTGGTCAAGCATGTTCAAATCTAAAGGATTTTAGCTTTGATTGATAGTTTTCAGAAATTTAAGGCAGAGAACCGTCACACCAGGAGTTCTTCACTAAAAATGTTGTGAAATGACAGAAAATTAAAAAAAAAATAATGAGTTTCTCTGTTGTTTTAATGCTTAAAAAAACTGACACTTTGTTCCAAACAGAATCACTGAAAAGAGTTTCTAAACCTGAAACCTTAAAGACCTTATGATGGTAAAAAATAAGACCCGCAAGAATTTTTGGAAGCACAAAATATACACTTTAGTAAGAAAAGAAACTGGCAGTTGAATAGTTAATGTTTAGTGAATCTGGATCTGCTGTACAGCATGTGTTATTAATATGGAGCAGTTCTGTTCACATGGGTTATTAATGCAGATGTTATTTGGGAATCTAATATAGTCATGACAGTCGCTGATGAGACTACATTTCCCAGTGGATGTTTCATTCTGATATGGATCAGTCGATCATACTTTCTAGCAGGAGTTTTGATTAAACTATCATTTAAACTGACACAATAAACTGTATAAAATAACTTTGTCATTACATTAAAAATACTGTACTAACATCTATAATTATATCTATACATTAGCCCTCCTATAACCACACCCATACCAGCTAACCTGGCCCTAACCTTACTCTACACAAACCACTAAACTCATCCATAAACCTGTCCACCTGCTGACCTATCCCTAATCTTACTCAGTCCTTTAACCCAGCCATATCTCTAAACCTGTAACCTTTATCCTGGCCACTAACCTTGTTCCTTACCTTAACTAATCCTCTAAACTGGCTCCCAACCTACCCATACCGCTAAACTGACCCCTAACCTACTCATACCGCTAAACTGACCCCTAACCTACTCATACCGCTAAACTGACCCCTAACCTACCCATACCTCTAAACTGACCCCTAACC
>CAIGQZ010034420.1:0-21082 GCA_903798205.1 Danio tinwini
TGTGTGTGTGTGTGTGTGTGTGTGTGTGTGTGTGTGTGTGTGTGTGTGCGCGGGTGCATTCGTCTTTTTGAAAAATCAGCACTTTAGCAAACTAATTAGGAATCAAAAATGCATTAATTAAAAGCCACAGAAAAGGACTTTGTTCTAGAATGAAAACAGCATCATGGACTACACAAACATACTAAGCAGCAAAATTGTGGTCATAACAATAGGTGTTTTCTGACCACCAAATCAGCATATTAAAATGATTCTGAAGGAGCATGTGAAGCTGAAGATAATATTCAGCTTTGCATCAGCAGAAAAAAATACAATCAAACACACCGACATATTGTCTAAAAAAAAAGAAGTCGTAAATGAAGCATATTTGCTGTGAACAGGTGTTTCACATAAATGTGTATTTCAGCACAGCTAGACTACAGCGTTGACCAATTATCATCAAGGAACTATTACTTTAATAATTTCAGTCATAATTCTGACACAATGTGTGTCCCTGGCATTCTCCACGAAACACATTGTTGCATTTTTCTTCTTTTTTTTCCCCCCACCCAGCCCAGCCTCGCTCCCTCCGACTGCATCCAATATTGGAAAAGAGAGAAAGAAAGATCTCTTCAGTCTTGTAACAGAATAGAATGAGCAGCCAACTGTGCGAGTGTAATATCTTGTTTTATCCAAGTCTTTGTTCTGATTTCATAATTGCCTCCCGCAGTAAGGGCCTCCCCTGGGGACCGGCTGATCGATAAAACGACAACCAAAAAAAGTATTACAGAAAGCACCTTCATGTTTTATCAAAATCCTCACTCCAACGTAATGGGAAAAACATTGACTGCGAACACACAAATAGCCACCCGGAAAGAGCGAGTATTCAAAATTCTGACTCAGGTGCGCGTCTCAAACCGTCAAGAAACAATTAAATGCAAATCAATTATTGCAGGGATATAAAGGGGCTTCGCCGCACGGGGCTTATTTTTGTCTGCGGTGCGACATGAAAACCAAACAGAAGAGAACAGAGGCGGACAGCGAACAGGACGGGGTGCCGTTTTAACACGCTACTGATCTGGCTGTGTTTACGCCCGGTGGGTGAAGGTGGGAAGGAGGCCGTGGTGTAAAGGGTGGGGATTCGGTCGGTGAACATCTGAAGAGCCATCGCTACAGAGAGACAGCCACCCAACCTGACTCCACGCTCCATGTTTTCTCTTTTATCTCCCTATGAAAATCCATCCCGCTGTGAAAACAAATCATTCTTGCCGCCTTTCTCTTTCTAGCTCATTCCCATTGGCGAACGCCACAGCAACATCTCTAATCAGCTCCGGATATTCACATTTTTAACATGCCGCCGCTGACCTGGACCTAAAAAGAGCGAGTTCTTTTCCATTTGCGGTCCGGTCTGATGGTAATACACAACCTTGCGTACCCTTCAATTTATATTCATTCACACCAACAACACTTTCCACCAGACAACTCAATTCATGCCTCGTAATTCTAGTTATTACTTCTGCTCCCCTCTTCAGTTGAGGGCAATTTATGCACTAAAAAAAAGAAGACAAATCAGGCTGGAATATGTAAAAGGTTATTCTATGTAAGCTAAAAGACTGGAAGGTACAGAGCGGTGTTTAATTCATGTCATGTCTTCCAGGTAAGTGTCACTTACACACAAATAACATGGGCTGTGACACCACAGAGCTTCATATTGAAGAATTCCCAGAGGACGCCCTCTATCTAATGACTCTTTAATATCCCTGAACGAGCTGTAGGCTACAGAGAGGAGACTCACACTGCCAAGATATGGGCCCTCAGAGACCATTTTTTATGCATTTTTTATTCTTTTCTTTTTTGAGGGGGAGGAAATAAGATAATCTGACATTTTAAATATCGTAAACATTTTTATTTTCTGATCAAATGTTCTGTCAGGGGGTTGAATTCTTGACTGTGATTGGATATTGATTTATCAAAAATGCTTGCGAAAGTGCTACAAAAACTTTAAATGACTGAGCCATACTTTAGTTAAACAAATTAAATAATGTTTAATTATTAAAAATGTTTATATTAAATTAAACAGAAACTTCACCTAAACATCGTCATGAGTTTTTCTTCTATGGAAAATAAAAGTAAACATTTTGAATGAATCACTTTGAATGCTCTTTTCAACACTGAATGGGAACAATAGGAAATAAGGTCATCTGAAATGTTAAATTTCGTAAACATTTTTATTTTCTGAACAAATGTTGTGTCACGGTGTTGAATTTTTGATTGTTATAGGATACCGATTCACCAACAATTCTTACAAAAGTGCTACAAAAAATTGAATGAGCAATACTTTAGCTAAACAAATACAATAATTTGAACTATTCAAAATATTGATATTAAATAAGAGGGACACTTTAACTGAGCATTTTCATGTGGTTCCAAATAAAGGTTTCTGTTCTGGAAAATAATTTAACATTTTAAAATAAGTGACTTTGAATGCACTTTTCAACCCTGAATGAGACAATAAGAACTAAGGCCATCTGAAATGTTAAATATCATTAACATTTTTATTTTCTGATCAAACTCTGTGTCACGACGTTGAATTCTTGACTGAGATTGGATATTGATTCATCAAAAATTCTTATAAAAGTGCTACAAAAGCTTTAAATTAATGCGCCATACTTTAGTTAAACAAATGAAATTATGTTTAACTATTACAAATTTTGATATTAAATTAAAGGGATACTTCACCTTAACGTTGTCATGTGTATCTAAATGAGTGTTTCTTTTCTAGAAAATAAAAGTAAACATTTTAAAATGACTTTGAATGCACTTTTGAACCCTGAATGAGACAGCAAATAATGTAATCTGAAATTTTAAATATAGACATTTCTATTTTCTGATCAAACGTGTCATGATGTTGAATTTTTGACTCTGATTGAATATCAATTCACCCAACATTCTTACAAAAGTGCTACAAAAACTTTAAATGAAGGAACCATACTTTAGCTTAACAAATAAAATAAATGTTAATAGAAAATAGCAATTAAGGTAATCAGAAATTTTAAATATCGTGAACGCTTTTATTTTCTGATCAAACGCTGTGTCACGACGTTGAATTCTTGATTGTGATTGGACACCACTTCGCCAGAAAAAGTTTAGACTTTAAATGAACGTGCCATACTTTAGCTAAACAAATAAAATTATTTAATAATTCCACATTTTTATATTAAATTAAAGGGATACTTCAACTAAACATATTCATGTAGTTCCAAATAGGTGTTTCTTCTCGAAAAAATAAAAGTAAACATTTTGAATGAATCACTTTGAATGAACTTTTCAACCCTGAATGAGAAAATAGGAAATAAGGTCATCTGAAATTTTAAATATCGAAAACATTTTTATTACTGATCAAACGTTGTCACGGCATTGAATTCTTGACTGTGATTGGATATAGTTTCACCACAGATTCTTACAAAAGTGCTACAAAAACTTGACAGAGCCATACTTTAGGTAAACAAATTAAATAATTTCAGTTATTTGAATCATTGACATTAAATTAAAGAGATACTTCAACCAAACATCTCCATGTGGTTGCAAAGGGGTGTGGTGTAATCTGGAGAAAAAAGTTAACATTTTTTAATGAATTACTTTGAATGCACTTTTCAACACTAAATGGGAAATGGGAAATAGGAAATAACGTAATCTGAAAGTTTAAATTGTAAATATTTGTATTTTCTGATCAAACGTTGTGTCACGGCGTTGCATTCTTGACTGTGATTGGCTATCGATTCACCAAGAATTCTTACAAAAGTGCTACAAAACTTTAAATGAATGAGCCGTACTTCAGCTAAACAAATGAAAGAATCGTTTAACTATTACAAATGTTTACTAAACTAAAGAAAAACTTCACCTAAACATCTTCAAGTGTTTCTAAATGAGTTTTTCTTCTATAGAAAATAAAAGTAAACATTTTGAATGAATCACTTTGAATGCTCTTTTCAACCCTGAATGAGAAAATAGGAAATAAGTCATCTGAAATTTTAAATAGAGAAAACATTTTTATTTTCTGATTAAACGTTGTGTCATGGCATTGAATTTTTGACTGTGATTGGATATTGATTCGCCAAAAATTCTTACACTTTAAATGAATGAGCCATACTTTCGCTAAATAAATAAAATAATTGAAATGATTCCACTGAAAGGATACTGATTGGATTATATTAAAAATAACAATTTATTTCTAAGTCATATAATCTAATCTCATAAATGTTAAGACAAGATTACCATTATGGTTTAAAACTGCCTTTTGTGAATCCTTTTGGTCAGCTTGACGGTCTCAGTTCTCTTTGATATTCATTATATTGAAAATAATGGTTATAATATTTTTCAAAGATTTATACAGGTTTGAAACAACACAAGGGTGAATAAATAACTCAGATTGTTTGCTGCTGCTGTTGTTGTTGTTGTTGTTGTTGTTGTTGTTGTTGTTGTTTTATTGGCTTTGTGTAAAAGATTCAGCTGGGCCCAAGGTTTCAAGGTTCTGTTTTACACAAACAAAATATTGAAGAATTAGATCATTCTGAATCATGTACTAATCGTTCAGACTGGTTTGGTGAGGTGAATAACTGAACAGGTTTGACTGAACACAATATTTCATAATGTATACTCATTCATTTTCCTTCAGCTTTTTCCCTTCTTCATTAGGGATTGCCACAGTAGAATGAACTGCCAATTATTCAAGCATATTTAACCAGTGTATTTCATATTGTCCATTATTTTGTATATCTGGTAATCCATTTTGTTATCTGAAATCAAGAACTGGATCATTCTGACACATGAATGACTCTTTCAATGGATCCACTGATTCACTAAGCAGCTTCGACTCAAGACTTTACTGTAAAAAATGCAGGGTTCCACACCATTTCTTCATGTTGTCCCAACACTAATTGCTTAAGTTAACTATTTTTACAAATTAAAGTGTATTGAACATAGTTTTACGTAACAAGATAAATTAAGTAAAAAAGAATTGTGTTGATTCAGCTCATTTTAAAGTTTAAACGAGCAGCAAAAATGATTTGGTCAACTTTTTTGTGGCATGATAGTTTTCCTTGACTTTTACTGTATTTATATTCGGTATAGGGTCCATAATGACAGAATCTACATTCATATTTCTTTACAAACCTCATGCAGTGTTCACTGAGTGATGGCCCCCATAAATACACAATTGCTCAGTGCACTCCTGCACCCGATCCCAGCATGCCCTCTGTTTCTCGACCGAGAGTCAGGTGTGTGCCCAGTGTCTGTCTAAAACGGCGACACGTCCTGGCGGCGGCACCGCCACAGACTCGCGGAGGCCAGGGTCACGTTGAGTAATGATGATAAAGTAAACAGCATGGCCGCTAAACGTGTCTTGGCTCAGTTTTGCGTCCTCATTAGAGCAGCTCGGCGAGGACCCTGCCTGCACCCGGCGAGGGCCTGCAGGCTTTTCACTCCCGGGTTAGCGCCTCATTTCCCGCTGACGGCTCTTTAGGGCGGGCGCTGATGGCTCCTGGAGGTGCGCGGAGTGGACAGGTGTCCACCGCAGAGAGCGTAACGCTGCAGCTGGTACCATCTGGCACAAATTCGTGCCATTCAGCGAGCTGGCACCGCACCCCTCCGTCCTGCCGTCCACGAAGAAGGCATGTCAAGGGCAGGCACGGTACAAGCTTACTCACAGGGCAGTGCGGACCCCCCTCGGGAGGGCCTACAGCCTGGGGTAGAGGCTAATTTAGCTTCCACACCCACTAACCACACCACCTCCACAGGACTGGCAACAATGAGGCCCGACGGTGCCAAGTGTGGGCCGAGCCACTCATTGTGTGTGTGCATATGTGTGCATTTTGAAAAGAAAGAGAGCGAACCACTGTACCTATTCATTAAAGTCTGGGCGGCTTCTCTTGTGTTCCTGTGAAAGCAAAACAAATTAAAAAAAAAAGTGTTTAATTACATCTAGCCTAGACTACATGTTAAACTCAAGCATCTCCCTCTGCTGCTGTCTTTTACGCTGTATTTACAACCGTGTCTCTGAATGGTTATGTGCAAATGCAAATTTTCATCAATAAAATATTTAAAAGGATCCCATTAGTGATTAATCACATCAAATAAAAAGTTTATTTTGACATAATAAATGTTTGTTATAGTTATTTTATATTATATTTTCTCTCTCTCTCTCTTTATAAATATATATATATATATATATATATATATATATACACACAGTTGAAGTCAGAATTATTAGCCCCCCAGTTAATTTTTTTCTGTTTAACGGAGAGATTTTTTCAACACATTTCTAATCATAATAGTTTTAATAACTCATCTCTAATAACTGATTTATTTTATCTTTGCCATGATGACAGTAAATAATATTTGACTTGATATTTACAAGACACTTCTATACAGAAAGAAGTTAAAGGCTTAACAAGGTTAATTAGGTTAACTAGGCAGGTTAGAGTAATTAGGCAAGTTATTGTATAATGATGGTTTTGTCTGTACAATCGGAAAAAAAAAAAATTGTGCAAAGAGGCTAATAATATTGACCTTAAAATGGCTTTTAAACTATTTAAAACTGCTTTTATTCTAGCCAACATAAAATAATTAAGACTTTCTCTAGAAGAAAAAATATTATCATACTGTGAAAATTTCTTTACACTGTAAAAGAGTAAAAGATCGTTTGGGAAATATTAAGAAAAGAAAAGAAAAATCAAAGGGAAGGTAATAATTCTGACTTTAACTGTGTATGCATGTATGTATATATATAAACAAACATTTTTCTCAAATATATGCAAGCATGTATATTTATATACTGTGAATATACACAGTACACGCATGTATATTATGTTAAAGCAAACTTTTATTTTGGATATGATTGGGATTACAATTTTCCCAGCACTAGAAAAATAAAACTATAGTAATTCATAATATATATTGTAACATTTTTAACCATATTACAAAGTATTGGAATAAATGTTGTGGTGATACTATAGTTGCAAATATAACAACAACTATAGTAATATAATAAAAAATTACCCAATTCTTTAGTACATTTTCTGAACTGTATATGTTACAGCACAATACACCACAGTTTACAGTGGTAAAACTGAAGTATACTACAGTATTTCTTACAGTTAAAACTACAATATGCTCTATCATTTAATAACAAGGAGTGATAAATACTAAAACATACTAGGGCTGCACAATAAATTTCAGCATTGATATCGCAATGTGCACATTAACAATATTCACATTGCAGGGTATGCAATGTTGAGTCTCAATTAAAGTTGACCAGGAGCTACAAAACACATGTGATTCGTAGTGCTGCTGCTGAAATGAACCACACTAGAGAGAAACTTTATCACTTGCATGTGTTTTTCACTGAGCCTTCCCAAAGAGTTAAAAAAATTTGGGAGCACAAAAAAAATTAAATGTTGGAAAGTGTAACAAAGATTAATCATATTTAATTATTTATATGAAATTTACCTGAATTCAAACTGAAAACAGTTTTATTTTACTTACCCCCATTGGCAGACAATTTAGGTTGTTTTAAGGGGAAAAATCTGCTTAATTTTCACTTGTTTATTCTGAAGGTAAAACAAATCAATATTTCCACTTGATCAATGACATTTGTAGATATTTGGACTAGATACGAGACAAAGCAAAGTATAAACAGCATTTTTTGCATTGTGATTATTCAGTTTCTGATACCTCAATACTTTCAGACTCCCCAGAAAATTGTCAAATAGACCTATTCAAACCATCTTGTGAAACTGTATTCATATTGCAATATATTAATTTTCTTTTCGGCTTAGTCCCTTTAATAATCAGGGGTCGCCACAGCGACACATGTTTTACACAGGGAATGCCCTTCCAGCTGCAACCCAAAACTGGGAAACACCCATACACTCTTGCACACACTTACATACATACGGCCAATTTAGCTTTCTTAATTCACCTATAGCGCATGTCTTTGGACAGTGGGGCAAACCGGAGCCGGGGCTCGAACCAGGGACATTCTTGCTGTGAGGCGATTGTGCTACCCACTGTGCCACTGTGATGCCCCCATATTGCAAAATATATAGCAGAAAAAGAAAATAAAGCAATATTAGATTTTTCCAATATTGTGCAGGCCTTACATATACAGTAAAATACACTTAAAAAATATTTTAAAATATACATGATTTAAAACACTACAGTATATACTAAAATACAGTAAATAGGTTGTTTAATACTATAGATCTTGTTCAGGCAAAAATGAAAAGTTACTGACCCTCAGAACATGCAAGGATGTAGGTGACTTTGCTCCTCAATGCGACATCAAACTTTTTTGCTGAAATTGTGGTCATGAAGAAGCACGTCAAGATTAACCCTCATTGATCCTGATGATACATTGAAGTCTTATGAGGCAAACCAACTGATCTGTTTACTCACGGCCACTTTATTAGGTACACCTTACTAGTATCAGGTTGGACCTCCTTTTGTCTTCAAAACTGCCTTAATTCATCGTGGCATATATTCAACAAGGTACTGGAAATATTCCTCAGAGATTTTGCCTGATTTTGCCAGATTTGTCCGCTGCACATTCATGATGCAAATCTCCTGTTCCACCACATCCCAAAGGTGCTCTATTGGATTGAGATCTGGTGACAGTGGAGGCCATTTGAGTACAGTGAACTCATTGTCATGTTAAAAAAAAAAACAGTCTGAGATGATTAGCGCTTTATGACATGGTACATTATCCTGCTGGAAGTAGCCATCAGAAGATGTGCACACTGTGGTCATAAAGGGATGGACATGGTCAGCAACAATACTCAGGTAGGCTGTGGCGTTGACACGATGCTTAATTAGTACTAATGGGCCCAAAAGGTGCAAATAAAATATCACCAACACCATTACACAACCACCACCAACCTGAATCGTTGATACTAGGCAGGAAAGATCCATGCATGTTGTTGACGCCAAATTCTGACCCTACCATCCGAATGACGCAGCAGAAATCGAGACTCATCAGACCAGGCAACATTTTTCCAATCTTCTATTGTCCAATTTTGGTGAGCCGGTGTGAATTGCAGCCTCAGTTTCCTGTTTTTAGCTGACAGGAGTGGCACCGGGTGTGGTCTTCTCCTGCTGTAGTCTATGCATCCGCCTCAAGGCTGGATGTGTTGTGTGTTCAGAGATGCTCTTCTGCAGACCTCGGTTATAACAAGTGGTTATTTGAGTTACTGATGCCTTTCTATCAGCTGGAACCAGACTGGCCATTCTCCTCTGACCTCTGGCATCAACAAGGCATTTGCGCCCACAGAACTGCCGCTCACTGGATATTTTCTCTTTTTCTGACCCTAGAGATGGTTGTGCGTGAAAATCCCAGCAGATCAGCAGTTTCTGAAATACTAGACCAGCCCGTCTGGCATCAACAACCATGCCACGTTCAAAGACACCTTTCTGCAGCAGATCGTCTTGACCATGTCTACATGTACCTAATAAAGTGGCCGGTGAGTGTTTACTGCCCTCCAATAATGAGGTACACATAGATGCAAACTCATCTAGAAATAACAACAAAAAATAAAAAACACTATTTACTGAAAATGTCATATCAGTTGAATAGGTTGTTATGCAATAACTAACAGTAAGTCAATTATTATCAGTAACATTCCATCAAATTATTTTCATATTACAAGGCTGCACACACAGTACATGTTGTTACTGTGTTCTAAGCACTGACAAAACAAATGTACACTGTATGAAAGGAGATTCTACTTACAGACAGTAATATCTGTCAAACGCATCACTCTTCAAGTAATAACTATAGATCAAGAGGGATATCCTCTCATCTGAACAACAATAACTGATATGGGATATAGGAAATATGCATGTACATTCAACCGTACAGCACTGCAAGATGGTCCTATTTATACAGGCCCACTTTTGACTCATATCTATAACAATTTCAACCTAAAGAATGCCAGTCATAATTTGCCAGAGCCCTTTACAGACAGCTTTGATAGACACTTGAATGCCTGCATCCGTTCTAGTGTTTAAACTTTACTTCACCTGGTCGTACAAAGGCAACAATAAAAAAGATAGTGACTTTGAAATGTGAGTTTCCTTCAAAATGATAAATGATTTTATCCTTAAACATTTCCTTTACTTTCAGCGAAGCCCTCAATTTCACATGTAATTGTTCTACTATCGTTCCAAATCCTTCGTATTGACATGGTGGAAGATTTAGGGGGGAAAAATACAAAACAGCGCTTATGATTGTTAAACGCTCTTGTAATAAAGCCTACGATCATTGAATTTCACAGAGAAGGCTTCAGTCGAGACGTCAGGAATTTGTGACAATGGCTTTATTCGATTAGCTGTGCTCACACACTTAGTTGCTATAAGACTAGAGATCTCTTTAAAATCGAGGGCTTGTTTCTCGTATTGAAATTGGATTATCAACTGGAACACAATCATCTTTTTCTACAATTATGCAGCGTGCAATAAACAGATGTGAACAATCATACGTGAGAATAATTGACAGCCATAAACGCTAATCCCGAAGAATCAATAAAGTATAAAAGCAATCAGATAGGCAGTCTTAAAGAAATCGATCAGTGTTTGTAGTGAGTGGGTAATGTGTTTCCCTGAGAGAAAAGCAGCTAATCACAGCAGAGAAGGCTGGGTTTATTCAGAAGTGCAATGCTAACGCAATGCATAATGGGATAGCCCTATATGATGTTCAATGAGAATGCATGATTATAAAGAATAATATGAAATATTAATTCTACAGTATATAAAGGAAGACCCGGTTTCTTGTATATTGATGCTTTCTTCTTTCACAAATCACGAGAAGCAAAGCCAGTACAGTATATAACCTATATTTACTGTACTGTATGTTTCAATAGAATTTTGGGAGATGTGCAGTGTTAAGTTATATTTGCAATGTCATCCTAAATGTTGAGAATATTTTAATTTAAACTTCAAAGAAAAGCCATCCTTAGTTTACAGTTGTTGTTTTTTTTTTTTAAACAAATAACTACAAATTTTTTAAGGGGTCTTTTTTTTAACACACACACACACACACACACACACACACACACACACGACAGCAAATGTGCAAATGTTTATGTTTTTAAGTTATGAAATGTTTAACTTAATATATTTAGTCAGTTTTAATTTTTTACTGTCCACGCATACATGGCCCTATCATACACCTGGCAAAATAAGGTGCAAGACATGTTTATCGCGATTTGTTGCTATTTTCAGACCAGTGCAACTCTAATTTTCAAGTGTAGTGACTTTGTTTAAATGGCATATCCATTTGCGGCACTTTGTAGACTCATGTGTGTGCTGGTCTATAAAGGAGGTGTGTTAAAGCGCATTGTTGGCGCGTTGCTATTTTGAGGAAGTTAAATAGACCGTGCCATTGACCAACTGAAAGCAGGTCTAAAGTCCAAACGCATACACATTGCTTAATACACACAGGATGTACAGCAATACACAAATATCTTTACAAATGACTAAAAAATAAAGGATTAAAATGTTACAAAATGTTTTGTTTTCTACATAAATACATCAACCACTACCTCCATGCCTTTACCTCTTTTTCAGTTTATTCATAAGAATTTGCATTCCTATAATGTTAGTATTATTATTATTGTTTGTTTTGTTTATTATATGCATATTTGTATTTGTAATAATAAAAACAAGTTCAGATTTGTCCACCTGTTGGGTTTTGGACCATATGGGGCATAAGAATAGGACGTGTTTGGATATCCTATAACTCAGGGGTTTTTTTACCACTACAGATGCTCTGTTTAACTCTTTTTTTACTAGTAAAGTGTTCAGTTTTTCCACTTACAAAGTCCACCAGGTAAATAGCAAACGCGCCATGAGACGACGCAACTGACTCTTAAAGGGAATGGGAGATAAAACTCTGATTGGTTAAATGGACGTTATGCTCAAAACTCACCCATAACTCATTAAGAGAAGCACAGCCCTGTTAGACCATGCGCCGGGGCACAGAGCATATTTTTCCATCCTTAAAATAGCAAAAGTGGATTCGGACACGCCCTTAATGCTTTTGCCTCATGCGCCTTAAACTTTGTGCCTAGATCATTCAAATAGAGCCCATAATGTGAACATAACAATTAATAAAACTATATAATGATAATTAGATAAATGGCAAATTAAATAAAATAATTAAATGAAGTATAAATGAATATTAACAAATGAAAATAAAACATAAATGAATGGTTGCTTTCTTGAAGTTTGCTACAAGGATTCTCAAATCCTTAGTTAGATTCTTCAATACGTTATCCAAAGGCTGAATAACTAAGCCTGTCACGGTTGTGGATCTGTCTGTTTCTCTTGTATGTGTGTGTGTGTGTGGATGTGGGTGTGTTTGTTTGGGTGTTCCTTCACCGCGTGGCTGTGTGTGTTTACATTCGTCAACTGAGCGATCACGTGTCTTGCTGCTACTCAGTCTCAATCAGCTGTTATCAATATACCACAGGTGCAGCGTGATACCGCGCACCTTTATATGTTCAGGGTTTGTATATCGTGTTTGTCAGTTCGTTGTGTTCAAGTCTGTCTCTGTTTCCTGTTAGGCAGCTCTCGCTAATTCGCTGGTGGTGAGTCAACATAGAGCCTGTTGCCTTTGGACTATTCTAGCATGGCTTGTTTCTTTGATGTTGTTTCAACTGCCTGCACTGGTGAACTATTACCGCTGTTTAGCGTGTCGATTTCCTTGAGAGATGCACCATTGCTCAACCCATTTCCCTCGATATCTGGTAAGATATCAGTGAGAGACTTCACTCCGGATCTGTTGCTCTGATGAACTATTAGCGCTGTTTAGTGTGTCGATTTCCTTGAGAGATGCACCATTGCTCTACCCTATCCTTCAATATCTGGTGAGATCTATACCAGCTGTTTTTTTCTGTCATCTCTGTTAATAAATCAGCTTGCATTAACTTGCATTTGGGTCTCCTGTGTTTTTGTGACAAAGCCAATATTATGCCAATAGGAAAATATTACAACTATTTAAAAATCTGGAATCTGAGGGCTAAAAATAAATCTAAATATTGAAAAAACTGTCAAAGTGTGGTCCAAAGTAAATTCTTAGCCATTAAAAATTCCCTTTTTATATATTTACAGTAGGAAATGTACAAAATATCTTTACTAATTATTCTAATAATGTTTGGCATAAAAGAAAAAAACAAGAATTTTTACCTTAACAATATATTTTTCACTATTGTCAAAAAAAAATATATAAATACTGACTTTGTTGTCCACACTGAAAAAAATGACTCTAAATTGAAAATGCAATTGGTTGCAAACAATTTATATGGGGAGAATTTCACAAACAAATGAAATTCAGTAGTGTTCAACCTAATGTGTTTGTTTAAATTCAGCCCATATAAATTGTTTGCAACCACTTACCTTAAAAAATGAGTAAATCAAATTAATCATCTTTTTTATGCAGGGTCAAATATATAAAAGTTACATTTGCACAACATGCACACACTTAAATACAACATAATGTGTATATTTGTGATGATCAATATTGCATCTCACATTTGTACCCAGCTGGAAACCAAGTTCACATAAAGGCCACTTTAAGGGTTATAGTGAAGCTTCATTTGACCACAGTAACAAGGAGCGAATCCCTAGCAAGGTCACTGCTGAGCTCTCACCTACCCCGTGAAGTGTGAGGTCAGACAGCACAGCATTATGGGAGGGCATTCCCAATGATGCGTCACAAAGTGGCGTTTATAGAGAGGAGCCTGACACCTCTCCCTCCTCATCCTGACCACTTCTCCTTTCCATCTGCCTCCTCGTCTGTCTTTATCAATTTTACCACAGGAGTGAGAGCAGGTTATGTATTTGTCGGTTGACTCTTGACCCTTGCCCAGGTCGCCGGTGACGTTTTCAGCAGGAGGTCTGGCCTGCCTTATCACACATTCTCCTTACACACACTCCACGTCAAGGCCGTTCTGATGGAGGCAAAAGCCAGACACCACTTTAAATTTCATAAGCCCCGGACACATGATTTGGGTGGGGGAAAGAAAGATAACAGGCCGAGTCGCTCATCCACATGCTGGCCTGCTCTCGCTCTGGCTTTCTCTCCTGTCATTCATTACCGGCAGATTTCTGCGAGCCTTCACTGAGTTAGTAATTTGATAAATGGGCCAGTCCTGCTCTCATGGTTATCACTTGAACAATCAAACAAGCCGGTTATTGTATTTCAAAACACAGAAAAAGACCTTCAACCCAAAATGGCCCAGGAAATAGTGTGCCGTCAGAGTAGTCTCGACCAAAAAAAAAAAAAAAAGTCCACCTGAATGAGAGCTGTTTCTGATTAGAAGGAAACGTATATGATGGGAAAGCATGCTATAGTGAGCTCATGTCCAAAGCTAACAGTAAAAAAAATTGAATGCATATGAGATATATGAAATATTATCTCTCTCTCTCTCTCTCTCTCTCTCTATATATATATATATATATATGTGTATGCATATGTTTCAGAGAAAGCAATCAAATAAGATGCTTTCCAAAAGCATTTTTAATGATTACTAGGGGTGTAACGGACCACTGTTGATCCGTGATTCATCCAGATTACAACCCATAGTTTAAAATGCAAAGATCAGGATCTCAACAACCCCACAACATGAATTATAAATGATAGGGATTTGCATACGTTTAATAATCCTTTGAATCGCTGCATTCAAATCTGTGTTTGAAAAACACAAATATCAAGAAAGAAATTGAGTCTTTAGTCTTTTTAGTTAGTTATGAAGTTACAAACGGTCAAATAACAAACGTACTGGTATAACAGTTAATAGCAGTGGTTCTCAAACTGTGGTACGTGTACCACTAGTGGTACGCAGGCTTCAGTCTAGTGGTACGGGGAGGAATAGCTGAATAATTAAAATAAAAAAAATTAACCCACTTTTAACCCTTTGACGCATATGATAACACAGATGGGATCAGTAAACTGATTTTAATAGGCTAAACCTTTTATATTATTTTCAATTTTCTAATGTTTGTTATGTATTCTATCATTTGAAGCTAATTTCCTCCCCATATTTGTAACGGTTGTTGGGGGTGTATCCCGTATTTTTATATCCCAATGTTGACAGGTATAGTTTAATCACTTGCTTTTTTGACGCACATAGCCTACTCTAACACGCAGTAAGCAGATCTAATTTCTTATTTAAATATGTAAATCCAATTCATATATCTAAAATACAAGTTAATGTTTAGATTTCAAAGATATACATATAAGTTATATATACAGGCATTATACATTAAAATGGATCAAAAAGACTTTATATATGAATATGATCACATATAGCCTATTTATGAGGTTGAAGTAACATTTCCAGGTTTTGATGAATAAGCTACTTTATGATAATATTTTACATTTAAGTACAGCAGTTTTCTTTTTACTTTTTAAGAATAATGTCATTTTTAATTAACTTTTAAAAACACATTTTAATTTAAACGTTGACGTTTTATTATTTTGTACCTGGAAGCACAGTAGAGTGTTAATGTTCAAACTATTAATACTGTTTAAAGTGGCTGAGAATAATACTTATTTATAATAAGAAGAAATAATCTGCCATGTTTTTTAACTGTGCAGAGCTGTAGCTGCTTAATTACACCTACTACGCTACTGTATTTCAAAACTGGTCATTATGGTGGTACTTAGAGGGATAGTTTTTTTCTGAGGTGGTACTTGGTGAAAAAAGTTTGAGAGCCACTGGTTTATAGTTGAGATATAAGCACTGATGTTTATGGTAAAGATTAAAATCACCATCATATGCATTTAAGAATGCTTAAAATGTTATGTCATATGCAGCAATTACATTATGTAACCAATAGGTGGATAAAAAATTTGCCACTGAATAAAGCTGCGGTCACACTGGACTTTTCTCCCCATAGACTTCCATTCATATGCACGCGAATGCGTCAGACTGAAACGCAGGGTCATGCATCAAGTTTCGCAGTTCGCTGAGGTGCAAAGTTCAAGCTTGGTAAACTCTAATCTGTGAAATCGCATCGCTTGTGAGACCAGTCGAGGATCAAAACATGACCTCTCTAGACAGAAATTTAAAACATGAACCCATCACTTCTTTGTTTAATGTCTAATCATCTTGTTTAATCCCGCCACTTCTCGCAGCGCCATATGTAATACACAGCGCCATACAGAATTTCGCATGCACAAACTCTAGTGTGACCGCAGCTTAACTCCTCAAACATTATCATCAATGAAACATGAAGTTTTATGAGTGAATAATCATTTATTGGAAACGAGACTACAAATAAATATTGTTTGTACAAATGATAATGTTAGATTTCTAGATTTAGAGTTATCAGCAACAGTAGTAGTAACAGTGAATTTTTCACAGAACTGAATATTTTACAATTGATTTTTATTCAGCTGATTATTTCTTCATTTTATTTTTTATAAAATTGCAGCTTCTAAGTTCTGTTTGTCAAAACCAAAAGTTTCTTGCAGTGCTGTTTTTCTAATAAATGGAAAGCAAATTGCATTTGTCTCCTCCCCTTTTTAGTCCGATCTGTGATCCAAAAACCATGACATGATCTGAACCGTGAGATTTGTGATCCGTTACACCACTAATTATTACACTGTTTTAAGGTTTTACTTATTTATTTATTTATTTGAACTGTAAAAAAAATGCTGGGTTCCACACAATTTCTACATGTTGTCCCAACACTAATCGATTAGGTTCACCTAATTGTTTTTACAAATTTAAATGTATTGAACATAAAACAATTAGGTATTCCCCCCAAAAAAACTTGAGAATTGTGTTGATTCAGCTCATTTTAAATAAGTAGTTTAAGAAGCAGCACAAATATTTTTGAGTGTACTAATATTTATTTTGTGCTGTCACTTGTCACTTTATGTACATTGGAACCTTCTGTAGCCAAAACAAATTCCTTGTGTGTGTGTGAAGCAAACTTGGCAATAAAACTGATTCTGATTCAACTATATAACTAATAATTAACTAACTTCTGTAAGTGCCTTGCAATTCATTGCTTATCATTTATGAGAAAAAGAAAGCATTTCCATGTCATAACACTTGAATTCTAAACAGTTAAATGAATACTACAAAACACATATTCAAAGGTAAGTAGATGGGCCACAAATAAAACAACTATGAACAAAAATGTATGAAACACACAGAAAAGTAACATTGCTACTATCTATATTACTATGCCAATTTACAATGGCACTAACTGTAAACACTCTGTTTATATGCTTAACAAAAGAAGTTCATCTTCACTTCACTGTCTTAAAAATAACATTGTTTTGGCCACTGGCCACTGCTTAACCATATAGCAAAATCTCCACAGGCTGATAAAACATCAAGTTGCGCCATATTGTGCGATGCACATTTTACCATACAGTGTGTTTATAATTCCAACTGCCTTGTGTGTGTCTCTCCCTCATATGTTCAGAGAGAGTGAGAGAGACGGATAATCACGTCTGGCTACACATTTTAATCAGTTCGCCCAATCAAAGAGATAATTGGATTGCATTGCCTGATTGCAAGACTCGCTGAAATTGGATCGCAAATAAATTGCCTCAAACTTGTGGAAAAAAGGGGAGGATTGGAAAACAAAGAGCCTTCTCCATAAACAAAGGGGTCTCACATGCACAAACATCCATTACCAAGTCTAAGTGATCCCCTCGTCCGAAAGCCAAACTATTAGGTTGCACTTTTCTTTCTGGCCGAAGCCTTCACCTGACACAGATCCAAAGCAGCTCAGTAGACAATTAAAGGATCTGTGCTGAGCCAGTAATGACCTACTAACCCTATCCCGAGCCGATCCCCCCTGTCCGACCCTCTCGGGACCGGCCCTGTCACAGAGTTATCAATGGCTTCCTCTCCAGCGCTGGAAATAAGCGAGAACGTATGGACTTCGAACCGACCGGAGGCTCTCCTCTCCACTGCAGGCTCAGAGAGAGCCGCTCCAGATTTATATGTTTATACCACATTAAAGTCAAGCCACCGGGCTAGACGACAGCGTCGCTCGGTAATAAAGAGAGTGTGGGCGTGCACGTGCGAGCATCCGAAATCCATCAACCTGTACCAAACAATAACAGCCGCAGCTCGGCCCCTCTGTCATCAGAGCTAATAAACTCGGCAGCACTCATTAGAGTGAACAAGACACACATTAGAACGGCATTATGTTCTGGGCAATGCACTATATTAATTTCACCACCATAATGTGTGTTTTATTGCATCCAATAAGCATTTTTAATAAGCAAAGTGATAAGTGCTTCCCTTGTAAAACATCGCCAATTAGAGCGGCGTCTCCAAATGCTCTCGCTCAACAAAGTTAGCAGTACAGCACGGGCTAATGACCGCTTGCGCAACAACTTGGAGAGACAAAAGAAACTCGACGCGAGTAAATAGACACAAATATACAGCCCCGCTCCAGAGAGAACAAAGCTGAGCGAAATTGCATTTTACATCATCGAGAGCGCACAGAACGTGAAACTAATACGTTGTGGCCACCATTCAGATAAGGAGACAAAGAGGGAAAAGTGCACGCTTTCTTTTTCCCTGACAATTTGGAGATCTTGTAGGAGGCTTAATTGTGTAATTGGGTGTCTCAGCTGGCTGGTGCTTCCCCCGGCAAAGCCTGGCGGTGCGGCATAGCTTTAATTAGCAGAGGCAGACAAAGGGGTGATCTCTAAACACAAATAAACGGCGCACACCTAAGAACCATTGGAGAGGGGCCTTTGGTTGGAAAAACTTAGCTTTTTTCTCTTTCAAATGACTTGGTCTACTGTGGGTTGTTATTCTTACAACTGCATGACAGCTTATTTTAATGGATGTTATGATGTCGCGGGGCAAAGCGCGTAGTCTGGCCCGGCCTGCCGCTAATGAGACGGTGAGATGGTTCTCCTGCTGTTATCGTTACCAGCGCTGGCAGAAAGAGGGGCTCATCTTTAATCTCAGCCCCTGTCCTCTGGGTCCAATGTTAAGGCATCTCCAAAATCATAACATACTAATTAATTTTATTTTTCAGGAGGGTTTCAATAAGCACGCCTGCCGCAGTACTTTGTGTGACTTACAAACACTGTTTGCTTTCAGAGAAGGGCAGCTAATTGCTTCCCGGCTTGACATCATTATATGGCTATGCGAGGGGATGTAGACTGTTTAATTAAGGTTGGATGCAAGTTCATTATTAGATTCACACAGAGTCTGTGTGCACAGGCTTCTTTCCTGCAAAGCCCCCACTGTAATTTAATACAAAGGGCCTTTTGATTTGCAGTTTTATTTTATTTTTCCAATATGCAGCAAGCCCCCCGCCGCCCACCCCCTTTGTGAAATGCCACACGATGCCTCGGCGCAGACTGTACTCTCCACTTGGCCTTCCGTTTAGGCATTAGCTTTTTTTTTAAGTGTGATGCATTTTATCCCTAGTGAAGCTATTGGGAGACTGCGCGTCTTCCTCCCACTGTGCACCACGACAAAAGATATTTATCAGCAAGTCAGAAATGCAAAATGATCGCTCTAATTGAAAAGTACACGGTTAACTAATGCTAATAGTCTTTAGATTAAGTCACTGCCTTACCGTGCTGGCTTTTAACCCTACAACACTTTCCTCAGCTCATCTAGTTTTTCACCCAGACAGCCGGCAGCGCCGTGTCATTTGTCTCAATTACTGATTGTTAGATTAATCTGATGTTACCTTTCCGCAAAGTGCTCCTCTTTAGATACATGCGCTGTGACAATGCAATTAGGTCATCGGAGGGCTAATCCAATTTAGCACGTTAGAGTCAGATGCGTAAGTGAGGACGTTAATATTTATTTATTCCTAATTGCGCGCAACTGTCCGGGCGGCGTCCGCAGGCTAGCGGGGGTTATCCATCCTGCGTTAGGAAGCCATTTTCACTCTGTCAGAAAAAATAAACTCCCTTATTAACAACTTACTCTGAATAATATCCTCTCTGCCGCTTGAGTAATCGCCTACATGAGTGGCCCTGCGTTTCACATTCACGTGTCGCCTTGATCTAGTGCGCTGCGCTACATCACACAGCGCAATCGCTGATCAGCGTAATCTAGCATCTCTGTTTTAAGAAAATATTCACTCGCTGGCTCCAGGCGCTGTTGCGATTCAAACAATTTATAATGAACGTGACACGGTGAGGTTAACAACTGCCTGCTGAAGATCTTCACAAAAGAAACGTACAATATGAATGTTGCTCAGAGCTGCGAATGTGGGCTGGCGGAGAGATGCATTCTTGAAAGCAAAAATCATTAGAATATAACGCATAATACCTCAAGAGCAACACGGCGGCTTCAAAGGTTGTTACAATATAATTGACACTTTCAACTTGTAGTGTCCTGAAGTCATTTGCACCAATGGAAATAAATGAGCAGTGGTTCGGAGTTCTTCTAAGATGAGTTGATTTGCATTCGTCTGGAAAAACACATGGCGATTTAAAACGAGCTGCATACAAACACACGAACACTCTCGCCCTGGCAGTTTTGACCCTATTTGCCTTTCACGCAACTCGCGTTTTTGTGCATGCTAATTTGGGATCGTTATTCCAGCGGTTGTGTGTGTGTGTGTAATGTTTGCGAGAATACAGCATGTGTGCCTCGGGGTGCTCGCACATGCATGTACGCTAGTATGTATAGTATGTATGATGCAGTGCGGTGTATAAATAGCTGCTCTGTGTTGGTCTTAATGACGATGCAATGGCTTGCTGTTGCCCTAAGGGCCTGAGCGCTCAGAAGGAGCTTGTGTTTGGACTCAGTCTGCCAGTGTGTGTGTGTGTGTGCTCAATGACTCCAGGCTTCCAGCTTCAGATGACCTTGTACAGGGTCCAACAAATGGTTTTTCAAGCTCACTGCTTTGGAGGGAAATTGATATGTTTACACAAGGCACAATTATTTATATGACATTACGCACCTAGGTATGGATTCAATTTGGCCTGATTTGAACAGATCCTGCGTGGAAAATGAGCAGTGGCAAGGAGATGGATGCATTTCACAGTTTTTTTTTTTTTTAGATATGCAACACTTTCATCGCTAATTCAAATGTTCTT
>CAIGQZ010034423.1:0-11164 GCA_903798205.1 Danio tinwini
TTGGTTGGTTGGTTGGGTGGGTGGGTTTTTTGGTTGGTTGGGTGGGTGAGTTTTTTGGTTGGTTGGTTGGTTGGTTGACTGATCAATTAATTGGTTGGTTGGTTGGTTGGTTGGTTGATTCGATGGTTGGTTGGTTGGTTGGTTGGTTTATTCGTTGGTTGGTTGGTTGGTTTATTGATTGGTTGATTTATTGATTTATATGTTGGTTGGTTTATTAACCAATTGATTGGTTGGTTGGTTGGTTAATTGATTGATTGATTGACAAATTGATTGGTTGATTGATTGCGTAATTGATCAATAGATTAAATGACCAATTGATTGATTGACCAGTTGATTGATTGATTGATTGTTTGACTGATTGATAGATTGATTGATTGATTGTTGTTTAATTAAATTAAATTAAATTCTAAATCTCTGATTGGCTGGAGGAACTACTGTTTTTTTAATGTAACTTGAGTAGTGTTTAGTGTATTGAGTAGTGTAGGGTTTGCATGTAAACACTTTATATGAATCACTCAAATCTTTATTCACGCACACTAGTCTGAAGCTAAAAGTTTAAACATGAATTTCACACAGACAAGCTCAACTACTGATTCTATCACACGTTCTCATGTTAACACATTTCAGCTTTATACTTCATAAACAGTGAATCCTCACATACTTCCACTGTAAAAGCCACACTATGACCACTATTCCTGAAGGATGAATGGGAACCATTTCCAGCAGACATTATGCTACAATAGTTGTCAATGGAGCTTTACTTACGAGCTCTTTCACCCACAACGTTCCTTTATTGTGCACATGTGTTTTCTGGGTTCCTCCCGTAACCCCTCACCTCAGCGGTTTCTACTGTACAGGCCATTTAAAGGACGATTTAGTGAGAGGGCCATATCCTCCGTATTTGAAGGGGCTCTCAAGGAAATGACCCCTACTGAGGCGCATGCACACGGACACTCAGTTATCGTCTCAGCAGCTGTGCTCTGAACTTCTGACCCTCCACTTTCAGGGTCAACAAATTAGCGCTCTGGTGCACTGACCCTGTGGAACGCCAGCGCTTTTCTTCTGCTGCTCCAGTGTTGATACAAGCACACAGCTTTAATAAGGCCGTGTCATCCGGCTGGGAGAGAAACGTGTCATTTTATCGGAGGTGAGCTAATGCAGAAACAATATTGACATTTTATGGAAAATCAAAATAAGCTCGGATCACGAAGCAGCAAGAATGCATGGGAATAAGGTGCATCCTCTGAAAAATGCAGACGCTCCTGCCTGTAAGGTAACAAAAGCTGCTGAGAGACACAGGGATGCACTTTGGTGTGCAACTACAGCCAAAATGTAACAACATCTGCAGAGCTCTGGGCAGATATAAGAGCTTCGCTGCAGACTTAAACCTGATTTTTTCAAGGTCAAATAAGCTTTTGGCTTTTCTGTCAATGTGTTCATTGCCACATTGAAAAACAAAATGTACTGTTCCTAAAAGCATAAACTTATAGGAAATTAAAATATAATACAAAACAATTAAAATTTTTAGGTAAAAAAAAAAAACACAAAAATAGTATGTTATTAAAGTGGAAAATCTTTTGAGAAATCAAATCTGTAATGATTCTGAGATTTTCAGAATGCATTACAACTCTCTCTTGAATAATATTTTAAAGCAGTGACGTTGTCAAAAACTAACCTAAAGCACAATCTGCTGTTAAATACTAAGCTCAGAAATGATTCAAGAGAGAATGATGCATTTTGAACATCTCAGAACTGATGCAGAATCATTATCTCGAACAATTTTTCGACACAGCTCTGTTATTGTAAAACAAGCTTAGAAAAAAACTGTCAATAACTCAGTGATTTAACCTTCTTTTTTGCATTAAAAAAAAAATTGTGTGGAGTTTGCATGTTCTCCCCGTGTCCGCGTGGGTTTCCTCCGGGTGCTCCGGTTTCCCCTACAGTCTAAAGACATGCACTATAGGTTAATTGAATAAGCTAAATTGTCCGTAGTGTATGTGTGTGAATGAGAGTGTATGGATGTTTCCCAGTGATGGGTTGCAGTTAAAAGGGCATCCTCTGTGTAAAACATATGCTGGAAAAGTTGGTGGTTCATTCCGCTGTGGCGACCCCTGATTAATGAAGGGACTAAGCCGAAAAGAAAATGAATGAATGAATGAATATTTATTAGCATTTTAAAATGTTTAAATTCTAGATTCACAGATGATATTTTTCACACATTATTTAAAATATGTGGCTAAGAAATAGCTAATAACTTTTTTTTTTGGTGGGGCCAGTGAAAATATTTGGGCCAGTATCCTTAGTGTTGAACCGTGTGAGAGCTTTATAGAACACAACAACTATTAATGTTTAATTCAAACCCATACCACACCATTTTTAGCTTAGTCCGTTTATTAATCAGAGGTCATCACATGTTTTAAGTAGCGGATGCCCTTCCAGCAGCAATCTATCACTGGGAAACACCCATACACTCTCATTCACACACATACACTACGGACAATTTAGCTTACCCAATTCACCTATAGCGCATGTCTTTGGACTTGTTGGGTAAACCAGAGCACCCGGAGGAAACACGAGAAGAACATGCAAACTTCACACAGAAATGCCAACTGACACAGACTCGAACCATCAACCTTCTTGCTGTGATCGTGCAACCCACTGCGCCACCGTCCAGTAAATCCAAAGAGTCTATTTTGACAGTGACTGATGATATGTCCAATAATGTGGCAATGTGTTTTAAGTTTAACTTTATGCAAATGAGCAGTGGATTCTACCAATGAACGACTAAAATGGCTGTATGTGCGAACACTCCATTATTCAGAATGAACCATTCTTTGCCTAATCGTGTGAAAAACACAAAGCGCAGAAAGCCTCATTTCTGAAAAGTGGAAAATGAACAGCTCATCCAAGTCAATTAGAGAGACATTTATAATTAATAACTGTAGAATTGGTCCATTCACAGACATAATGGCGAATCTGGCAGAACGGGTTATTTGATTATTCTGTGACGTTTTCATTTCATATTATTATTTATTTATTTTTACTACTCAGACAGACGGCATTAACCGCATTACAGTAATTCACTCTATGTTCTGAGAGGATTTTTTATGAATCCTACTAAGAGAGCTTATTAGAAAATGATTAAATGTATATCCATATGCGCTGCGGAGTTCATTGCAGAGAAATATGCCACTTTGTCAAAAAATTACAATCAGGGCCATGAATATGGCATATCAAGGCAGATAAATTGCCTCACGCTTCCCTCTAATAAGGGAACAGGACGGTGCGAAATGTAAAAATCAATTAATGCACTTGGTCTGGTCATAAATTAGGGCTGCACTATTGTCAGATGTCTTTATCATAGAAACCACAGGGGGCGAAAAGTGGTCTTTAAATTAAGCCTGTAGTTCTGTCACCTCTTTGCATCCGGCTACAGACGGAGCCCGCAGAGGCCAGAGTCACGGCTATTTCCATCGTCTAAAGCTCACCTAGTTAAACGACCGAGGCACGTTCGCCATAATAAAAGACGTGTGGACTTTCTTTTTTTTACGAATGGCCCGCTGCCTGGTCCACTTGTTCTGTTATGTAAATCAAAATAAATCATCCTGTCTCTGAGGTGTTCAACTAATTAATCCTACGAGGACTCAATGTTGCAGATTTTCATTATTCTGGAGTACAGAGGTAATAATGCCATGGTATGGATAGCGCCTTGTCCTTGGAAAAAAAAGACATTTTAGGGTGTCTTCACTCTTGTAGTTGGGTTCCCTTGGTTCAATATTTTTCTAAATAAATAGGACAGGAAGTCGTGCTTTGCTTAGAGATGTTTCTAAGTGCAAAACAAAACGTACAAAACACAAAAATGTATGTAAATGTTGCTACAGAACTTAATGAACATCCACATAATGATGTGTGTTGGACTGAATGTGCTTTTCATATGTGATGTGTTTATACTATAGCTATATATAGCTTATAGGTAGGCCCACACAGAATTCCACAGATTTTTCGCAGATTTTCTGCAGATTTCAGCAGATTTTTAGCCCATCATTAATTTTGTTTATTTACTTATAGTTAACTATTTACTGTTAATCTAATTGGATTTGCATTTTAAACATTAAATAACATTTAAAAAGATATTATTTTTTTATTTCACATTTTAAGGTTTGAGTTACGATACTCCTAGAATAATTCAGCAGAAATTCGATTTTTACCAAAACTCTACACAGAAATAGCAAAAAACGTCCGCAGATTCCGTCTGGCCCTAATTATAGGTTGTTTTCACATGATTCACTCATTGATTAACATGATTTCGTCATTGATGATGCATGAAATTCAGATGGAGGGCAGTAAGTGATTCTTCAACATAGGAATCGCTATCAGAACAGCAAAATGTTTGTTTTATGTTGTTTATAATTGTTTAAATTGGCCAAAATAAGAAATGCTGAACAGTTTTTATAGACTTCCAATAGTTTTTGCTCATAAAGGGCTGAAAAACGGTTGAAAAGGCATGTAATAAACATTTTTTTCAATACATCCATGTGTACAAACTTTTTTTGAGCAAGATAATTCGTTTGAAAGCACCAATAAAGATTATATGCAGGCCTAGCTATGTGTTTAAATATGTTAATGTGTTATATAAAAATAAGATACAAACACCAACACGCTTATACAAAATCCAGGAGAATATAAGTAACATACCCTGCCATGTAATCGTTGCAATGAAATCTCCATCTTGTTTTATAATAACCCATGTCTTTACTGGCGTTTCGGCAGAAGAAACATCCGTAACGTGAACATCGCAATGTGCAGCAGCGGTGAATGTTTGTTGATGGTAGGTATACTGTATTAAGTTCATTCCCCCTTACAAAAATAAATATATATTAATGTAGACTATGTGTCCAGACTTTTGTATGCTTTCATTTGTTATTTCGTGATGTCTGGATGATAACCGCATGGGGAAAAATCATTATAGTCATTTATAATAAACATGTTTTGAACCACATAGTGAAGTGTAAAATGTGCACGACTCTTTGTTAATGAATGCTACAGAAAACTGTAGCATAGTAAACTGATAAACAATAATAAATGACATATGTGTGAACTGTGGTGCATTGTGATGGTGTATAATTAAAGCGAAGTAAACTGAAGCGTATTGAATAATTTGTTTATTAGTTGTGTTGTACCACACCAACAATATAATTACTATGACAGTTTAATTCAAGTAATTGTCTATAGTACGCTTTCAAACACTAGTATTTACTATAGTATTTTTTCATGTAATGTAATAGCTAGTAATAGTAGTATATACCGCCTCAATGTCAGGCAAATATATTTTATTTCAGTAAAAAACTCGTCCCTCTTCATGATTTAAGGATCATGCCCAACATATGTGGTTATTTTCTATTTATATCTCCTTTGAGGGCAACAAGATGGTGCAGTGGGTAGCACATTCACCTCACAGCAAGAAGGTCGCTGGTTCGAGCCATCCCTTGGTCAGTTTGCATTTCTGTGTGGAGTTTGCATGTTCTCCCTGCGTTCGCGTGGGTTTCCTCTGTGTGCTCCGGTTTCCCCCACAAGTCCAAAAGACATGCAGTATAGGTAAATTGGGTAAGCTAAAATTGTGTGAAATGAATGATCTCCTTTGAAATATGGCATACATCGCTTAAATACAGACTTTCCTTTGTCTCCAATTCGGTTTTTACTACCTGGCCTCCATCTGAATTTTGTATGTCAGAACCACGTGATTGAAAACAACCTATTAGCAACTAATGAAACGCTTATGAAGTGTGTTAAGCTGTAAAAAGTGTGTTTCAGACAACTGTATTGTACTTTAATGGCCCTACATCTTGAGAGATCAGGTTGTTTAAACATGTATTTTGCATTCATATTTTAGAGAAATCTTTTAATCGGTGTACACCAGTGTACTTATTGAGTTTATTTTATCCATGCCGAACCTCTCAAGGGTAAATATATACTCCATTGTCTGCAAATCCTCCCCCTGAAACATGTTAATCTATCAGAGTGCATTTTAATATTTTGCAGGTTTGGTTCAGTTCAGATGACTGCAATGACATCTAAAAATCTAAATAGGATATGGTGTCATAAAATATGACCATAAAAAGGTCAGAATGCACATTTGTTTTGTTAGTTGTTTATCATAGTCAAAATGTTTAATATTCAATCCATGGTGTCAGAAATGTGTCTCTTTGCTGAATATATATATTTATATGTGATAAATAAATCCATGGCATTGTTTTGACTGCTTTACACAGTTTTTAAGCTCTTTGTTAGTTCTTCTTCTAACAATAATGCCATTACATATACAATAGTAGGAATTATTAGTCCCCCTGTTTATTTTTCCCCCAATTTCTGTTTAATGGAGAGAAGATTTTTTCAACACATTTCTAAACATAATAGTTTTAATAACTCATCTCTAATAACTGATTTATTTTATCTTTGTCATGGTGACAGTAAATAATGTTTGACTAGATATTTTTTAAGACACTTTTATACAGCTTAAAGTGACATTTAAAGGCTTAACTAGGTAAATATGGAGCTGTATGGAAGCTGTATGGAGTTTAGTTAGCGGTCCACAGCAGGACTGGGATCAAATTGCTGTAATGAAGGCCTCTCTAAACTGATCTGAATCAAGTCTTCAGTTGTGGACATGTCTAGACAGCTTCTTGTTCAATTTATTGATCCAGTTTCGAGCTGAAAAATCTCTTTCACATTGAGCAGCAGAAATAGGGCATTATTATTAAGTTATTGTTGAGTTAATAAAAATGTGCAGCTGGCACGTGCACACATAGGGCTCAACCTGTGCAGTGTACATGCCCTTTTGAGTCTGGCATATAAAGTGCCCTTCCAAAGCGAATGTAAGTACTAATTAGTAAAATGCTTTTCTTTTCCACGTCTTCGCGCTCTTTTCAAAGCTGCTACCAAAGTCAGAACAGCAGTTCTGTATCCAGCGCGATCCAGCGCGTCTCTGTGGGTCTGCATGCAGAGCATGTTAGTCTGTGGCAGAGTATTCTCAGTTTCTCGCAAACACAGAACCGGGCCAATAATATCTCGGCCACCCAGGTAAAATCTGTGTTGGAAGCGCTAATGTTCACTAGACACTAGACGTGCCACGATATGCCATGCATAAGGCTCGCAAGTTGTGCGACACGCCGCCATTCTGTGCCATGCGTTGCTTAGCAACGTAAACAAAACAATGTAAAGACCACTTGACGTGAAAGTAAATAAACCAGTAGAGATGTGCTGTTGTTGATAGCGTCAGCATGTGCTACAATCACAATAGATTTCCAACGTAATACACCATAAGTTAGTGTGAAGAGCATGTTGTTTTACCGTGGCTGAGTGAATTAAGTCATCAATCAAGCATATTAAAAAAGAAAATCGCACATGTGCGACTAAATAAATTTTCAAATAAATTAATTCTAGCTAAGTACAAACATAGAAGCCTATTTTTAAAAGTTTTGTCTCTTTAAATTTGGTCTTGTGTGTGTCAATGCTGAGCAATCCAGCAATAAATGTATTATTTTCAGCTTTGATCTAGACTAAATGCAACAAAAGAAGCCAATGAGTGTGAACACTGCTTTAGGCAACGTTGACACACTCAGTATTTGATCCAACATTAACATGAATGTGCTTGGTTTGACCTATAAGTTGGACATACCTTAAAGGATCGGTGACAAACAAAGGCTGAAATCCCCAAAGCCAACGTTAAAGACCCCTGTTGTCCTTCTGTCACATGCCTAGAGGTGCTGGTTTCTGCTGGAGAATGAGGGAAAGAAGAGGGAGGAAAATTTATTACAGTTCATCATACCAATGGTGCTTTCTGCTGTCTAATGGAGACTCGTTCACAGGGTTTTTGCAGTCAAAACTAGACTTGATCAAAAAAGACTTTTTAAGACTATTATGAATTAAATATATGCCTTTAAACGCCTTTTTTCCCTTGCCTCATCCCAAAAAAAATTTAATTTAGATATTTATTAGCTAGGCTCAGTGGTTAGCACTGTCGTCTCAGAGCAAGAAGGTCGCTGGCAGTTTGTGATGCCTTTTGGAAACAGGAGATGAGCCCCTGGTCTAATGCGCCACCTGGCTTGAGAAACCTGTTCTCAAAGACTTACTTTAGTCATTTGGGTAGCACACATATTCTGAATGCCTTCGGCAGAATTCAATAGAGCCATTTTAATCTAGATAAATTCCAAGATTACAGTGAGATTAATCTAGATAAAAAATATATATATATGCCGACCAATAATTTTAATCCATTATAAACATCTAATAGAAACAGGTCATTTTAAAAGTAATACAAATACAAATAATTTGAATGATATGCATTTATATTAGGACTGTTTACATGGAGGAACACTTTTAAAAAGTTCTCAAGTCACCAAAAACATGTTTTATACATATGATGCAGCTTTTAATAAAAACCTAAAAAGCTCTGCACTTTCTTAAAAATGCAAAATGCTTTTCAAACAACAAACTTCAAATTCCAATTATTTATTCCTAAAAAAAGTACTAAGACAATCATTAAATGGAATTATTTACGAAGCAAAACTCCTTATGATTTGGTTTCCTAATTAAAAGTACATTTTGTTGTACTATGTTTTATTTTTTAATTATTGTTTGTGAAGCCTTTAAACTTGCTATGACATCCAGCTTTTATTCCCCAGAGACTTGCTTCATTTTGCATCACACTGTTTTTGCTTTTATGTTTCCATTTCTGAAGTCAAAGTATCATTGCGTCAAAAAAGCCCGGCATGGATGGAGGGGAAAAAAGTAGAGGAATAAATATTAAACAGATAAATGCCTACAGCACGCTTGTTTAAACGTAAAAGTGTGTTAAAACGGCGACTGAGAAAAGGCACACGCCGTGCATGTAAGTGTGTTCGGAGTGTCACATTCTCACCTCACATTCAGCCTTGTCCTCCTCCTGAGCGCAAAATCCTGCAAATACACAGCATATCTTTTAAAGACATATTTCAGGCTGAACCATTTAACTCTATTCAACAAAAAAAAATACATATTGATTACATATTGATTTCAAAAAAAAAAAATTACATATTGATTGATTGAAAAAACATATACAGTACATCTATTAATTAATTCAAGTGTTTTTGCATTTATATAGCATAAAGATTTGATTTCTACATATACACTCACAGGCCACTTTATTAGGTACACCTGTTCAACTGATCGTTAATGCAAATTTCTAATGCCATATTTGTTTTTATTATTATTTTTTTTTCCTCTGGCTTTGTTCAAAACCAAAATGTTCAAAAAAAAGAAAAAAAGAAAAAAAAAGCATTAAAAGTTGATCAATCAATTTAGAGAAATTTAAGACCTTTAAAAAGTATCATTTCATAGGGTATTAAATTTGTACCAGTATGCTGAACTTTGCCTGAATTTAATCTGTGAATATTGGGATGCTGTCTAGTTTATGAAAGCGATAAAATCCTGCTAGATTTGACTGTCATGCTGCTTTGTTCACAACAGTAACCAAGGAAACACAGTTATTCCTGCTGAATTAGCGTTTTTATTCAGTATATGAATATTGTTTTAGTAAATATACTGTAAGTTAAATTGTTACCAGTTGAAACCTATAGAGGGCATGAGGTCTTAAAATGTACGGTAAGAGTCTCAAAAAAAGCTATTGAATTTCACTCTTTGATTCCTGTATATTCCCTGATAATAGCCTCATCCCACACAGCTACCGCTTTCTTGAGTGTTTGCTTTGTGTTTGCAGGTACGAGGCCAAGCGTGGGCCCGCTTCACACACCTGACATGCATTTCACCTGTGCTGTATTTATATATTCACACTATTATCAGACCCTCTCCGACATGGAGCAGATGGTGCTGATGCAGGTGGTAGCCGGTGTTTAAAAGGTGTGTGCATATGCACCCCGTCCGTCCCTTTTGTTCCAGTTAGACGTGTGTGGCCCGGGCTCTAATGGTGCTAAAATCTCCTTTTGGAAAGCGACACCTTGCCAAATCAGATCTGTGAGTGCTGAGGTAATAGCAGCGGATTGATCGAGAGGACAGACGGTCGCGGTGGTGTTTGCATGTCACTCGCAGAATCACTAATAGATTCTCCTCATTTGTGTGAGACACTGCAAACACCGGGCCGAGACCTTTCCATTACCGGCCCGAGAGAAAGCCAGACGGTCGACATACAAGTAATATTACGTTAAAATACGACGACAAAAATTGCATGCGAGTTCCACCTCTTGACAGCATCGCAGCTGTAGACTAGCGGCAGCAATCCTCCAGTGGCAGTTTTAATTATCGGCACGGCTCTACTATCAGCAAGTGTGTAATTATGTGTCAGCTCGCTGGCTGCTGGGTATGAAGGGTGAAAGTGAGAGATATGATGATTGTTGAAACTGGCGAGTCGTATTTAAACAATCCGGAGCTTGTGAGGGCTTCTGTCATTAAGCAGACATAGGCTGACCCTTTCTGTCGCTCACCATCTCACTTATGCAATTTCTGTGGATGTGTGTGCCATTTATTCAGTGTTTGTGTGTCTTCTCAGGACTTTACACTCAGGAGGAGAACGGGGCAGGAAGTGGCTGAACGCCTGGTGAGATTGTGACACTCTGATCACAGCGTGTGCCATTTCTCAGTCATCGTTTTAAAACACTTTCACTTTGAATGAGCATTTATCTGTTTAATTTGTACTTTTTTGCTTGTTTCCATTCATCCATGCCTTTTTAATGCACTATAAAAAATGCAGGGTTCCACACAATTCATTCATGTTGGTTCAACATAAATTAAGTTAACTTGAGCATAAAACAATTAAGTTTTCCACCCAGAATTTAAACTAATTTTAAATAGGTAGTTTGAACAAGCAGCAAAATATATATATTTTTGAGTGTGCAATGGAAGCATCCACAATTTAACCCATTTCTGTGTCATAATGTACAGACCCAACCATTGGGTTAAAAAATATGATTTAAAATTAATTTAAAAGTGTGATTATTAATTAGTATACGCATAATAGAGTTGATATATTTGCTATCTTTTTGCATTAATCATTAATTAATATTTAAATTACATAAAACATTAACGTATAAGTGATTGATTGAATGAACAAATGAGTTCATATTTTAAATCAATCAATCAATCAATCAATCAATCAATCAATCAATCAATCAAT
>CAIGQZ010034447.1:0-20196 GCA_903798205.1 Danio tinwini
GACTTTGACATGCTAAAATTACTTGATTTAGACTTTGTGTTTTGTCCTCATGCTTCCTCCTTCATTCACGTTTTGTGTGTCGTGTATGAGCAAATGGGTCATGGTTTTATAGTGTTATACTGCAAACAGTTTTTATATCACATGACTTTTCAGAACTCAAAATTAAGAATTTACCAAATTTATCTCTGACCACAATAAACAATAATTATTTTTAGTCACAATTTTTAAATGTCAAACAAGCTGAATAGCTGTATACTATACTTTTTATTTAACAAAACAATAAAAAAAACTATTGACTTTTAAAAATAATTAATGATAATTAAACCATAATAACAAAAATAACCATAGGCAAAAGAAAGGTGAAAATCATACTGTGTACATATATATATATTCACACACACACACACGCACGCACACACACATAACCCCTCTGTTGTAGTTTTCCAAAAAAAGAAGTATATTGAGAAGAACAATTTCACAAAAAAATTGACTAAAGTCACTAAAGTTCCTTTCTGCTGTCTTATGCTATCTGTTCAACTTTTGGTTAAGCAACAATTGAGAGACAGAATAATAATAATTATTATTATTATTATACCTATAATTAAATTGTAGTAGTTTCATAACCATTTAAAGTAGCCCTTCAATATGTACTACAATAAACAAAAAGTAGGAGCTTTGATACTCTGGGAAAGAATATCAAAATGGCCCTCCTATGAATTGTCAGTCACTGATATGGCCCCCACACCAATTTGAGTTTGAGACCCCTTATCTAGGTTAATGATTTTTCATTAAAGGCCAAAACCGATATCTTATTTTGATCAACTGGACAGATTTCTATTTATCTGTAACATAAATGCATATATACGGTAGGCAAAATAAGTATTGAACACGTTATCATGTATTTTCCTGAGAATAATATCTCTAAGGGGCTGTTGATGTGAAATTGAAGCAGATTTTGGTAAAAGCCCAAACAATACAAACATTAAAATAAAACAAAACTAAATAAATCTGAAAGATTAGTTATGTGTTATAACACTGGAATGACAGAAGGAGAAAGCGCTGAACTACTGAAACATATTTAATACTTTATGTAAAAGGCTCTTTTTGGTTTTGCAGCTTAAAAACGCCTCTCATATGGAGAATGAAGGCACATGCATTGGTCAGGTGTGAGTTTCTCACAGACTTCAACAGAGTGTCTAAATCTTGATGCTTCTGTGGGTCTCGTCTATCAAATCTGAGCTTTATTCTGTATTCTCAATTGGATTGGGGTCATGTGATTGGCTGGGCCATTCTACAGCTCGATTTTCTTTCTCTGAAAGCATCTGAGAGTCTCCTTGGCTGTGTTTTGGATCATTGTCTTGCTGAAATGTCCACCCTGGGTTCATCTTCATCCTCCTGCTAATGTAAATGTTGGACTGAAGCAGCTGATATTCATTCACACTGAGGAAGGGCAGAGGGTTGCTTAAGAACTGCTAAGAGATTTCAGCTGCTGTCTGGGCTTTTACTGCCAGAATACACCTCCCTTTCTTCATGTGTTCAATACTTTTTCATTTTATTACATAGAACTTCATTTGTAAACTAATAAGATTTGTTTTCCTTGCGTATATGGATTTCTTTGGTTGTTACCAACATCCAGTCAACAGCACCTTTAGAAATATATTTTCTGAGAAACATTAGGTGAGGTGTTCATTACTTATTTTCCCCACTGTATAAGGGTTGTCAATCGATTTAACTTTTTTAAATGTGATTAATGGCACATTTTTATCATTTTAAATGTACCTTATATTAATATAATGTTAAAACTAAAATATAACATTGCTTTATAGGGATGCATTAAATGAAAATTCTTGTCCGAAGCATAATAAAGTGATAAAGGGATATAATTAAAAGGTGGAGGCGTTGCTATAATATATTTGTTTGCTTGACTTTTTCTTTATTGTTGTGGCTTTTTATTCTCTTTTCTTCATCCATGTTAAGCTGCTATGAAATAAATAAAAAAAACTATAGACTTTAAGGTGAAAAGAATTGAATAAATATAAAAACAAGTCATACAAGGATATTTCTTGCTTGCATAACTCATATACACTCACCGGACACTTTATTAGGTACATCTTACTAGTATCGGGTTGGACCCACTTTTGCCTTCAGAACTGTCTTAATCCTTCGTGGCAGAGATTCAACAAGGTACTGGAAATATTCCTCAGAGATTTTGCTCCATATCGACATGATAGCATCACGCAGCTGCTGCAAATTTGTCAGCTGCACATCCATGATGCCAATCTCCCGTTCCACCACAAACAAGAGTTTCGGTTTGAACTGCAGCAGCTCATCTTGACCATGTCTACATGCCTAAATGCATTGCTGCTATGTGATTGGCTGATTAGAAATTTGCGTTAACGAGCAGTTGTACCTAATAAAGTGGCCAGTGAGTGTATAGCCTCCGTCAAATGGGCTTCATTACACAATCAATGCAATGACTCAAGACAAAATGTTGTTGTGACAAACTCTATAAAGTCAGCCTGCACATCATAAAAACAATAATTAATATATCATAATAGAGAATAACCATCGCTTTTACCTCTCCTGAGGCACAGCGAACCAGTACTCCAGCTGGCGTCCTCTGCTAGTGTAGGAGTGGGCGGGGCTAGACGTCCGACCAATGGCGAAAGACTTTCTCATTGGCTTCCCCACCTTAAAGCAGAGGAACATGGGCGGAGCTTTGCTTTTCTCCTCATTGGACAGCAGCATGTCTGTAGAGTACAGATCGAAGAAACAAAGCTTTTCAAAACAACTGAACCCATTGTTCACAAAACAATCTGTCGTTTTGATGCATTTGAAACAACACATGCTAGACACACCTGCTGGTCAAAACTTAAAAATTTTATTGATATTAAAACGTTCTGAACGCACTAAGCTTATTAGCTATTATCATTAAATATTTAGTGTTTGTGTAATGTGTTTCTCAAGGTTTATATTGTTTGTTATTAGCTAAACAGGACAAGAGACTATTAACTAATATTATTCCTTTACAAGGTTTCTGCCAAATTCATTCTTCCATGGCGGGGCGCCACACCAAAATTCATCCCGCCACAGCTACATTACAGCTTCTCATTCAAAACATAGATTTTTTTTTTAAAATAGCGGGTTATAATCACACCAAAACGTATTAAAAGGTAAGTGAATTATAACAGCGCAAACTTTTCTGTATCGTAGTAGTGCTGTGCGTTACTTGTTTAACCCTTTAAGGTGACATGCTGGCTGACTGACTGACAGGTGCGTGAGGCCAGCAAACACGACGTAGCTTTCAGTTATGATGAACACAGTTTCCATAATTATACTTTATTTATAGATAAAGGTCTATGGCTCTGCATACAACAAACAATGACTTTATCTTGCTGGAGTTTATAGCCGTTTCACTTTACCTCAGGACGCATTAATGCCGCTCTGTAGGTCTATTGGAGACATTCATAAATATTCCTATAGCCAATCTAATAAATGTTGTAGACATATTCACTACACAAATGCGCTAAATCGCACTTCAGCAGCGTTTATTTGAGAGCGCACAAGAAAATCTGCACATGAGCAGCGGATATATTTGAGGGCGTGCAAGAAGTTTTGTGCATGAACAGAGGAAATCCTTGTGCAAGCAAAAAGATCTGCATGCTCGTATTACACAAATCCGATCTCGACTTGTAGTACTGCGTCACGACATTTGCCATTGAAATAACGCCATAGGTAGTTGGTAGATCAAAAGGCCTGCCGCCACAGCTGGAAAAAACCCTAGAGGAAACACTGCTTTACATTTGACAAATATCTCAGTAAAACATCTACAAACTCATAAAAACTGATCTGATATCAGGTAAAAACTATGAAACCTATTCAGTGGTTGTCCACTAGGGGTCGATGTGTGTGAACATGCATGATTCTTGTGGATTGTATGGTTTTACTCTGGTGTCATTTTCACAAGTATGCTTTAACTGTATTTTAGAACGAAAACTCATTGCCTATATTGAAATTTTTATTGTGTTTCAGAAAAACTAACTCCGTCCACATTACATAGCCTAAAATGCATGATACACAATTTTCATAGCATTTCACGAGACCATTAACAAAAAATATATGTTTTAAGGGCACCTACTTTATAAAAATCACGTTTAAACACAGTTGTGTGTCAGCAGTGTGTGAGTATAACCAGCCTCTAATGGTAAAAATTAATTAATTCTAATGTTTATAATCAGCCTTGATAAAAACAGTCTGCAAAAACACTTTGATTGACAATCTCTTTTTGTATGTGTCATCAAAGGGGGAAAGCCCCGCCCACTAGTGCCCATCTCTCCATCTCATTAGCATAAACAGCAGCCCTGAGTGAGAAGCAGCCGTCTGTCCATTAGCCATTAGAGTGTTTGAGCTGCTGAAGATAATGTCAGCATAGACTAAGAGGATTATAGATGTGGAGTTTTAGATGAAGCACAAATGAACAGTGACAGAAAAAACAAACAAACTGTAAGACATAAAGCTTCATTTACTGAAATCACGTGACCATGCCAATTTTATATGTGCTCCAAACCACTGACTCAGAATCCACAAAGATTTCGAAGCTTCAAAAGCAGCCATCAGTACTGCAGATCAGAGAAAAGCTCTGAAGCACATTTTTAGAAAGACTAAACTAAATAGAACCAGTTCATTTTCTTTCTTTTTTGCTTCCTCTGTCAAAAAATAATTAATTTTTTATTAGATAATATATAAAAAACTAAATCAATCATCAAGTGCACAGGGACATCATGTTGACTCTGACATATGGAAACTTATGCAAGTGTTCATTCTCTGTTTGTTTTCCCAATATCACTATTAACTCCTGCTGAGAGGCCAGATAAAGCCTAATCTGTTAAACACACACACCACACACACACACACACACACACACACACACTTTAACACCAGAGATCTGACACCTACATAGAAAGCACCACAGTACACTGTAAATGCATTTTCAACACACACGCTGCTCTAAAAGGTGGAACCATTACGAATATATTTCAAGCAATAATAACAGAATGCATTGCAAAGAGCTGTTTGGTTGCACTTTACAATAAGGCTTGATTAGTATGTATTTACTATCATGAATTAAGTATGAACATTCCCTGTACATCATTTATTAATCATAGTTCAACATTTACTAATGGATTGCGCAATAAAATCCAAATTCATGCTTGTTAACATAAGTTAACGCACTACAAACAAAGCAAACAAACAAATTAAGTTGAACATTAGTACATTTTATTTGCTTGTTTCAATCCTGAGCGTATTAATTGTTTATAGCCACTTACCTTAAAATGAGGACATCCAATGAATAATATTTTTCAGTGAACTGTAACTATATCAAAGCTCAATGTTTGACCAGTAATATGCATTGCTAAGAGCTTCTTATAACAAATTTAAAAGGTGATTTTTTGTAATATTTAGATTTCTTTTGAACCCTCGCATTGCAGTTTGTCAATAGATGCATCTCAGAAAAAAGCATCCATAACAAATCATCAGAGAAAGCATACTTTGAAATGATGTATACATCTTAATTATGAGACATTTATGACTGGCTTCGTGGGTCACATTTCAGGTATGATTCTTAAGCGGACAATAGCAAAAAATAATTTGTGCTGGGCAAAAATTATTCACAATTAATCACATCTACAAAAAAAAAAAAAAATTGTTTTGACAATATATGTGTGAGTGCTATGTATATTTAATATGTTTATATTATATATGTTAATACATGCATGCATATATATATATATATATATATATATATATATGATACAAATTATATATACATTATGTATACATATGTACACTTTTATGGCCGTTTCCACTGTCAAAAGGTGTACTGAACCGAACCGTACCCCTTTTTGGCACCCAAAGGGTACCAAACACGAGAAAGTGTACCAAAAGGCGGAGCTAGAGGTGCAGCTGAACGCTATTGGTTTACAGAGATACGTCACGAGCTCACGCAACAAGACAGAATGAAAACAAAGAAGCCGCCATGTTTTCATAGACAGCCGAGAGATTAAAGCGTAATTATATATACATATAATAACGAGCCCTGTTCGACCCGGGCTCAAACGAACCTTGTCATTGTCTTGATGAACAGCCACAAAGCCAAAAAGAAGAGCAGATTTTACCCTTTGACCCGTAGTTTTTTACGAGCCAGTCTGAAGCGTGAGCGGTTTTGCTCTCTTGCTTGCGCTCGCCGCGCGTCTATATCTGAAATAACAAACTTCTTGAGCTGATGATTATAACGTGCGCTTGATTATTGACGTGCTTTTGAAACCTGATCCTGTCAGAAACTGACAAACGCGAAAGTGACGAGCCAAAAAACAAAAGAAGAAGCCGGAAATAAAGAGCAGATTATTATTATTACAGCAAACGTGAACAAACTGCCATGTTTAACTATTATCATCACCTGCTGGACTATTATGAACTCAGAATGAGGGAATTACTCTCTAACAGAGGCTACACGTGCTGCTGAAGATTACAGACACATTTAATCAGGAGAGGTTTGCTGACTGTGGGCTATATTTCCTGTTGTTTTGAACCTAAATAATGACTAAATGTCTGCTGTGTGTAGTTTATCTGTAAGTGGTAACATATCGGGGACTGTAAGGGTCTGTATGTGTTCATACTATATGTTCATTTATTTATTTATTTTATATAACTGCAGACGTTACAGTAGGCTATTTCGCACTGTCATTGATCTGCAGTTATAATCAACTCATGTTCATAGTAAAGTTAGTAATAAACATTTATACACAAGTATTTATGTGTGTAAAGCATCTGTTTTGTGAGAAGTGCTTCTCATATAATATGTGAGCGACTCGTACAGCTTTACTGTGCGTAAAACATATGCTGGATAAGTTGGGGGTTCATTCTGCTGTGGCGACCCTGGATTAATAAAGGGACTAAGCCGAAAAGAAAATGAATGAATGAATGTATTACATGTAAAGTTGAAGTCAGAATTATTCGCCCTCCTGTGAATTTTGTTTTGTTTTTTAAATATTTAGATGTTGAACAGATTCAGGAATTTCTCATAGTATTTCCTATAATATTTTTTTCTGGAGAAAGTCTTTTTGTTTTATTTCGGCTAGAATAAAGGCAGCTTTTTAAACGCATGTAAGGTCACTATCATTACTCCCCTTAAAGGGGTGGTCCACAGTGTATATTTAAGGCTTGGTTGTGTTTATAAGATGCAAAGCAAAGTGTGCTCATGCCTCACTTGTAGAAAATCAGGTTATTTTTTCATATATCTTACTTTGATTATATACAGCTACTCAGCTAACATGAAAACTGCTGTCATATTTCCTAGTTCCTCTGAAAGGCCCACCCTCAAGAGGCTCTGATTGGTCAGCTAACAAAGTGCTGTGATTCGTTAATTGGCTCCATGTCACCCCCTACAAGCGCGCACTTTTGCTCTATGTAAACAGTACAGTCAGAGCAGCTGTTAGCAGCATTAGCTGCCTGAATCAGACAGATAATGAGAACCACACAGCTCACGCCTACTCTCTAAAATAAAATCTGACAAGTGTCTTTCACATATATTCGAAATAAGCATGTGTAAGTAATATAAAACATTCTCACATCTTTTGTGAATTTGTTATTTGAGATGTAGAAGGCAGGGAAAGCAGCCGCATAGAGAGACACACATAGAGAGACACTGCAGTGCTGCTGAGGATCGTGGCTGTTTACAGCAGTTATATGACGGATAAATATGAATTTGTAGCTAAATTGTTAGCTGTGCCCAACAGCATTTCCCGTTGTTTACATCCTCGCTACCACATACCATTAACGCTAGACACTGTGCCTGTAGTTGATCAATTTTAAGAAATAAAACACAGGTTGTGGCTCACAATTCACAGCTTTGTCTGTTAAAGGAGTTTTTAGCCGAATCCAGCACTGAACTGGGAGAGATTGTGGAAGTTCTCCTTTGTCAAAGGTTAGCTGTATAATTATTATAATTCTCTGGAACATAATTAAAATAAACTGTAAGCACTTCGCTCTTTTTGTCGTGTCATTTTGAAGCCCAAAAACAAAAATAGAAGAAGCTCTGTAGAACTAGCAGCGTTTGGACCAAGCAGCAACCTTCCGCTCTCCCTCATGAAGCTAATACGAAAGTAACTGAAACTGCAAACTCCGCTAGTCCTGGCTCCATATGGAGCAAATTTCTATTGAGCCCACTGTTAAAATGGCCACCTTTACAGCAGGAAAAAAAGGTGTTACAGCCTGGTACAAAGAACGATTTTGTTGTATATGGCTAATATTAGCCTTCATGACAACTGTGAGGGGGTGAATTTTTTATAACTCATCCATTTTGTCTATATTAAGTCTGCATAATTAAGGGCGTGGCCACTTGAGTGACAGCTAGGTCTCGCTAATCACCATCACTTCACCTCAGCTGATTCCGGCTGATTATCTGCTGAACTCGGCATATTCATCGTATTTTTGTCTTGTTTTATGTGACTTTACACAGTCAGTTGCCATTTTGGAAATATTTCTTACAATTATCAGATGATATGGCATGTTGTGTGCTAGAGCTGCATGATTAATCATAAAAAGATCGTAATCCAGCATTTATACGATTCTGCCAATCATATTTTCAAGTTCAGGAGAGAAGCATAAAGGCGGCTGCACAAGTCTTTACGTTGTTTTGCATACAATGTTCAGCAACGTGTACACCTCCAAATGGTGTTGAAAGAGTCACATACTGTATTTATAAGGTATAATTCACCCCAAAAATGTCATGTCTGTCTGCATGTAATGATGTATTCGCAGCCGCGAAAACACACGTGACGTGAGCTGACCGTGAGCACTTGATGCCTACTTTAGTGAACAGAACCTGCATAGGCTGTGAATAACAGGTAATAAAATTGTAAATAACATTCAATTTGTGGCACAGAGTGATCGTTTGGGAGCTGTGCGGGAAGTATGAACCGCACACGCACAGTGAAAATGAAAGCGTGCACATCATTCAATTGATCATATCGCATTTTAGAGTTATGATTATGACAAGCATATAATATGTTTTTCTTTCATAGCGAACACAGTGTTGTGCATGAGAATAAATGTTTAACAGTGTCAGAATAGCTACTCTAGCCTATATAATGTTGAGTATAATGCAAGAGGGAATCTGATAATGACAAGTGTCGGATTTTATCAGTAGAAAAAAAACGGTCTTACAATGTTGTCAATGACAGATTGCAAGCACATGTCTCAAACATAATAATTCAACATCAGAATTATGAATATTTGTATTCTAAAATAACAATAATCATAATAGGCTACTCATATTAACCTCTATTTTACATCTACAGAATCGTGAGAAAATCGTGATCTTCATTTGAAGCAAAAAAAATAAAAATAAAAATTAAATTAAATTAAAAAAAATATCGCGATTCTCATTTTAGCCAGAATCGTGCAGCTCTTCTGTGTGCTCTTAATTGTGCTCACAAACCATTTCCCAGGTGAGTGAAATTATATACTTATATACCATCTCTATAAATGTATTTGTTTTAAGACCATTTATCATTTATAATGTTCATTAGAGGTGTAATGCACTCCAGAATCTGACAGATTGATTAGCTGTAGGCTCTTGAACAGTCGTCTGAAGCGTTGTCATACAGTGTTATGCCTGGATTTCATCAATAGCCTTGCATTTACTAACACAGACTATATCTGAAGTGTTTGTGTGTTTTTCTCCTGTAGAAAATGTCATAAGAACAATGTTTAGTGGCTCAGTGTATTACAACAGTGTTTTTAAAAGACTAAACCCTTTATTAATATAGTACACAGCCAAGCACATGTGGTCTGAACACAAACGAGTTGCAGGTAATGAAGTATTAAGCGTTTCTCCCGTCTAAGCAAAAGACTAGCGTCTGTAGCTCCGCTCACACTCCACCTCTTTGCCCTTGTTTGGTATCCCCCTGTCGGTGTGATGACGCAGAAACAAAATAGTGATGGTTGGCCACACCTACTTGTAGCTTCTTTGCATTGTATTTTTTTTGTAGTCTCCAAACTGCGTTCACTGTAGGATTTGCTAAGCCAACTCTGTAAAAGCCAATGTCTCCCTTTGCATTGAACTTTAAGCGTCTTACGATCAGAAATGTTGTTTATGTTCACACAGCTACATTACACATCAACTAAAGTTTAGGATATGATATCGTAGTGGACCACCCCCCTTTAAGCAATATTTGTTTTGGACTGTTATACAATGACTTGTATTATGCTCAGATCTGATTGAGCGGTCAGTGCTGTCAGTCATGCAATGCTCTAATCTGATTGGTCGATCAGCGCTGTCAATCACACATGCTCACCTTCGATTGGTCTCTGCATCCTCTTCAGGAGCCAGCTCTTCATCTCAGCTTCGCTCGCGCGTTTGTGCTTCTCAGCTTCAGAAAGCTCTGCCTTTGATCCTTTACTTTCCTCCACATTTGGTCCATTTGCGAACGTTAGGCTCCTCCTTTTGGTCACTTCAACACTATCATCTGTGGATCTGTTGTGAAGTCCTTCGTCCTCGTCTTCCGGGGTTTTTCTGTGCTCCTGCAGCGTCGCCCCCTGCAGGCCGGAGCAGGAGGTGTTGGAGTCGCTTTGCAGCAGCTCCAGTTCAGTGAAACCCTCGTCAGATGGAGATTTATCAGCCATGTGGCTGTCTAAAGTGTCTACGACAGCCGATTCGATGTCGTCCAGCACGATCGGGAGGCTGGACGAGCCCAGAGACTCGTAGCGACTGAAAGGGTTGAGATCTTGCTCGGACGGAAGCTCCTCCCACTCGCCCGGCCTGTACAACGGACAGAGATCCTGAGGTTCATCACTGATGACATCATCATCATCATCGGTGATATTATCAGTGACGCCATCAGCGAAATCCACAACATCACCATCAGCGACGTCAGTGATGACAACACCATCAGCGACATCATCATCAGCAAAGGTGACATCACCATCAGCATCATCATCATCAGTGATGTCATCATCACCATCAGCATCATCGGTGATGACATCATCATGGAAATCAACCATGACATCAGTGACGACATCATCATCGGCGACATCAGTGATGACATCATCAGTGAAATCCGCATCATCATCATCAGAGACATCACCATAAGCATCATCATCAGTGACATCAGCATCATCATCGTGTGGGGGGTGGAGATGGCGAAATTAAATAGAGGAAACAAAACAGAACAAAAAAACACCCAAAATGAAGTGGATGAAATGAAGAAAGTGGTGCTGTCAAACGATTCATCATGATTAACTGCATTCAAAATGTCTTTTTGTGTTTATGTAATGTATGCATGTACTGTGTTTATGTATTTTGTATATAAATATATATATAAATACAAATATATACAAAACAAATATTTACATGTATATTTTAATATAATATAATAAAATTTTATAATTTGTATTATAAAAATAACTCAAATATGTATGCATGTACAAACATATGCTTTTATATATACATAGTATTTTTTATTGTATATACAAACATTATGTAGTTATTGATATTAAATAATTGAAACTTATTTTAGATGCGCTTAAGCATGAATAGTCTTTGACGGCACTAAACAAACACAAGACAACTGAACAAAACAGAACATGACCAACCATAAATATGACTCAATATAAGTGATAAAATGACAACAGGCGTCAAAATTGAACTGAAATGTAAAATGAGTGAAAGAATGGAAAAAGGTGAACTAAAGAAGAATAGAGGAGTGTTTCATGGCAATTTTCAGCAAATCAGATTCATCTCTCTCTCTGTTTGCATGAGCTGAAACATTTACAGTAATACACTTACACTTAAAATGAGTAGAAATAATAATACAGAGAAGAACAAATGAAAGAATAAAAGAACAAAAAGAAAAGAAAAAGAAGAAAATGACAAAGAAAAGGGAAAAAGAAAAAAGAAAAAACTACGATGTACTTGCATTAAAATATAAATACAATTTACTTAATGTGTTCATAATACATTGCAGAACTTTTCTGATGCTACCGAGGTGGGATATGGATAAGGTTAGAGACAGGTTTGGTGGTATGGGTTGGTTTTAGTGTGGGTTAAGGTGTAATTAATTGCAGATGTAGTTACATGCAGGTATTTAATCAAGCATAGGTACAATGTAAAAGCATGTATTTACACCATAGGTGCATTGTAAAGAATTATAAATTTTTGTGTAATTACATATTAGTTAAGGACACTTAATATAAAGTGGGACCAAAAAGAAATAAAGAAAAAGAAAAGGAAAAAAAGAAAAGACATAGTAAAGAAAAAAAATTGAGAAAAAGAAAAAGAAAAAGAGAAAAACAAAGTAAGAAAATAAAAAGAGAGAAAAATAGGAGAAGAAAAAAAGAAAAGTAGTAAAGAAAAGAGAAAAAAGTAAAAGAGAAAAGGAAAGAAGGAAAGGAAAAAAGGAAAAGAAAAAAGAAAAAGTAAAAAAAAAGTAAAAAGAAAAGAGAAAAAGTAAAAAAGAAAAGTAAAAATGAAAGAAAAGAAACAGAAAAAAAGAGAAAGGAAACGAATAAAAAAGAAAAAGAAAGAATAAAAAAAAGAAAAAGAAGAAGAAAAAAAAGGAAAAAGAAAAAAATGAATAAAAAAAGAAAGAGAAAGAAGAGAAGAAAAAGAGAAAAGAAAAAAGAAAGAAAAAAAGAGAAAAATGAAGAGAAAAAAAGAAAAAGAAAATGAAAGAAAAGGGAAAAAGAAAAGGAAAAAAGAAAGAAAAGGGAACGAAAAGAAAAAAGGAAAATAAGAAAAGCAAAAGACTAGAAATAAGAGAGAAGAATAGTGTGTGTGAGCATGTGTATGTCTAAGAGTGTCTGCATTTGTGAGTGTTTGTGTGTGATGCGTGCGTGTGTTTGTGTCTGTGTTTATGTGTCTCTCTCACGAGGGCAGCGCGTCCTTGATCTTCATGCGGGACACGTCGTCATACAGAGCGACGGACAGCACCTCTTGCATGGGGCAGATCAGCCCGTACTCCTCACAGCCGTTCTCGATCACCAGCGGGTCAGACTTGTGCGGGTCAAACATCACATTATTGGGTGTAATGATCATCACTCCGCCTACAACACCCTGCACAAACACACACACACACACACACACACAAACACACACCAGAGTTCCACATTGCAAACCTGTGCACTTATTCTAAGCGACTTTGTAGTATAAATAGTTACTTGTTCAATGTTACACACGTCTGTTTATCAGTTGAACATTTCATGTACTACTGAAAGGGGAGGGGCTGGTGAAGAAGGGGAGGAGCTATTGAGTGCCAAGGTTGGATTATTTATTTATATTGGATTGTGCAAGCAAAATTCTCTTATGCTGTGTTCACACCAGATGCGTAATGAGCAAATAAAATCGCAATAATTGCACGTCAATAGACCCGTGAACATTTTGAGTTTACTCACTTCATTCGGATGTGAAATCCGCTTCATTCGCGCCAAATCCACTTCAATTGAGCGCCATACCCGCTTCATTCGTGTCAAATCCGCTTCATTCGCACCCCAAATCCGCTTCATTTGAGCGCCAAATCCGCTTCATTCATGTGTCAAATCCACTTCACAATAGACACGGATTCGTGTCATGGGCGGGGCTTCTGTCTGCCCTATGACTTTAGCTTCATTGCTAAATGGCTAACATGGATTTTATTAAGAGAGTAGCTGTGTTTATGTGCTTTAGGATGGCTAATAAACAGCATCAATTCGTTCGGTGCTGTGTCTATTGACCCGCTGAGTCCACTAGCGCTGAGTCCACTAGACCCTTTCAGAGGTGCACCCAGCTCTGTGAGTTCATCAACTCCTCAAGAAACTGTACCTGGATGATGGACGCTTTCAGCGGCGCTTCTGAATAAACTGAGCTGTTGTCCAGTGTCGGCAAGAGAATTTTCCCCCTAGGACACCAACAACAGGCACTACGCCATAATCACTCCCCTATTCAATTCAATTAAATTTACATTTATTTGTATAGCGCTTTTACAATGTAGATTGTGTCAAAGCAGCTTCACATAGAAGATTATAGTAGATTGAAACAGTGTCAGTTCAGTTTTCAGTGTTTAAGTTCAGTTCAGTTTAGCTCAGTTCAGTGTGGGTTAATAATCACTACTGAGAGTCCAAACACTGAAGAGTAATCCATCGATGCGCAGCTCTACAGATCCCGAACCATGCAAGCCAGTGGCGACAGCGGTGAGAAAAAAACTTCACCAATTGGCGAAAGTGAAGAATTTAAAAACCTGGAGAGAAACCAGGCTCAGTTGGGCACGACCATTTCTCCTATGGCCAAACGTCTTGTGCAGAGCTGCAGTCTAGCCACCGAAGGCTGGAGAATGCTGGACCTTAGCGAAGACTCGTCTGTCCCTGGAGCGTCACAGGAATCAGTCTCATGCTCTCCACTCTTCCATGACCACCACAGCAGCTGCTCAGGATACGGCCTGGTCCAGGATTATGAAGACCTTGGATCATCTTGTCGCTGGTCTTGGATCGCATCAGTCGCGCTGCATAGTCTGAGGGCCTCGGGATGAGTACCCCCAGGTGGAACCCCTACAAGACAAAGCTCCTGATTGGTTAACGTGGGGCGAATGTCTGCTAAGATTCAGATTTTCCAACTCGAGCAATTTGCCCGAAACGCTCAATACTATGTCATTCGCGCCGCCCCATCCACTCGCATCGCGCAGCAGCATATCTATTCGTGTCTTTGCATTGAATTAACATGTAAATCACTTGCGATTGACGCTTCATCCGTGTATGGTGTGAACGCAGCATAACAGACATGATTATCCCCCCTCCCCATGGTGAACGCAGCGGTACTCATAACAGGTAGTTTAGTAATTAACTTCACCACTTTGGCAACTGTCCAATGTCTCCTTGGAAAACGGTTTTAATTTGCGTTTAGTAAGAAAACATTAGTGCTCCATTTAGGAAAGACACTAAACTCTACACTACAGGGTTAAGTGTATAAGCACATAAGTGCTTCTCAAAGAGAATTCAATCCAGCCCCATCTCCCTGTTTGCTGTAATCAGGCGACAGCCCCACAGCGAGTGTCTGAATGGGAGAGAACATCAGTTTCCAGAATGAAAAGAGAGTTTTCAACAATCATCGGAAAGAGAGGTGTGTGTCCGAGGTAGACTTCTTTTGAATACAAGTTCAACCCACATTTTGAAAAGCAGTAGACATGTGACATGTGAGGAAAACGCTGGATAGGATCTGCGTCCTAATATAAGACGTAAATAACTCAGCAACTGCCATAAATACAGGCTGATGTCAGTAAACTGCACCGACTACTTTCACTATCGACTGTACTCAAACACAAACCTCGGCATGAATGAACAATAAAGCCACAGCAAAACACTGTAGCAGCAGTAACTAGGCACTACTTTCAGAAGCTGTGTACGCCTGTCACGATAATCAATACATTGACTTATTGTGCAATACATGGACATGACCTCATTCATTTTCCAGTGCTCAGCTCTCCCTCATTAGCATAAACAGCAGCCCTGTGTGAGAAGCAGCCGTCTGTCCATTAGCCATTAGAGTGTTTGAGCTGCTGAAGATAATGTCAGCATAGACTGAGAGGATTATAGATGTGGAGTTTTAGATGAAGCACAAATGAACAGTGACAGGAGACTCCATAGACTGAAAGAAGCATGAAGTACACACTCATACTAAAGCACAAACGCACACCTGACCAGCACTGAGAACAAACACACTGCTGTATTAAAAAGAGAGATCTGTGAGGGGTGAACTCACTCTATATAACTATTAATTGATTGACTCTTCAGAAAGGTGCTCTATATGGTTAACAGAATATGAGAAGACTTATATTGAGATATAAGATATTTGTGATATCGCTGAGCACTACAGTCTGATTGGCCCCATTTTAAAAGCATATTTATTTTAGATTACCTGAGACCTGAGGCAATTCATACCAAAGCCGACCCGTATCCGAGGCACAATTCGAAGCTTTGGCCTTGAACCCGCTCGGATCTTGGGTCGGCCCTTGGGTTTAGGGATCCATGAGGACCTGTGATGGCGTCTAGTTCTCACCATGCCGTCAGTGAAGTATTTGCAGCTCATCTTGATGAATTTGACAGTGGCCGGACTCTCGTCTTCAGACAGCGGTGACGTCTCTCTGCACACGGGACGCCCCGGCCGGCTGCTATGATCACCGTTCTGACAGAAAAATAAACAACATGTGTGACCACAAAATATATGCATTAACTACCAACACATTGCTATAATTAAACATATTTCAAACAATGTTGAGATGCCTAGTAAATTGGAGAAAACTATTTAATCATTTTCCTTCGGCTCAGTCCCTTATTTATCAGGGGTTTCCACAGCAAAATGAACCACCAACTATTGTGTATGTTTTACGCAGCGGATGCTCTTCCAGCTGCAACCCAGTACTGGGAAACACCCATACACTCTCATTCTCACACACATATACACTACGGCCAGTTTAGTTCATCAGTTCCCCTATAGCGCATGTGTTTGGACTGTGGGGGAAACCGGAGCACCCGGAAGAAACCCATGCCAACACAGCGAGAACATGCAAACTCCACACAGAAACGCCAACTGATCCTGCTGGGAATTGAACCAGTGACCTTCTTGCTGTGTGGCCACAGTGCTAACCACTGAGTCACTGTGTCGCCTAACTCATTAATTATTTTGTATATCACATAAAGATGCAGCTTCGAGTTGCGATTACATAATGAAGTTCTGCATTAATTCTTTATTTCCTTTTCACTAAATATTATTATCGTTATTCACCCATATTTATTGATATTGGCAAGTTATTTGAAACATTAAAGAGCCCCTATTATGGGTTTTTGAAAATGACCTTCCATGCAGCTCTAAGTGAAGTAAAAGAAACTGCTAAAGGCTTGTACACACCGGGACGCTTTTCGTTTGCGTTCATCGTCAGCGTTTTTCCGAGATGTTTTTCCGGATTTAAACCCAAAGATTTTCACTGGCGTCAAAGAAGAGTGTGCAAAATCACTCCTTGGCGTTAGATGGCGCTACACAACTTTACGCTTCTGACACCCGCTTGTAACACAGAAGAAGACAGAAAGTTGACACGCTTGTTGTTAAAGTCACTGGTGATTCAAATAAGCATGGATGGTTCTAGTAGCAGCTCTAGCGATGAAGAATTTATTATAGTTCACCAGTGCAATAAGCAGCTCCACGTTCATATCGCCTCTGGGCATCTTCTTCAATGTGCGCTCACATTGACAGTGTTGCGCTTAAGTGCTACCAAGTGGTGTTTACTGTAACTTCAGCAGCTCTGTGCACGTGAACAAAAGCACCAATCTGATAGGTGGAGAAGGTTTTGATGCGGCGCTTCAAAACAAATAAACAAGCATGAGGCGTTTCTTTAAAAAAATGACACTTTAACGCCTGACGTTTTGCTTGTTGGTGTGCACAATCACATTGGCGCCCTTTATTAAGTCACGAGGTGTTAAACATCGACGGAAAACGCGAGCAAAAAGCGTACCGTTGTGCACGGGCCTTATGGCTTAAATCTAAAAGTGTGCTGTGTTTAAAACTATTGATTCATCTATAAAAGAGTCGACTCAGAGTGGTTCAAATGAATCGTCTGGATAACGAGTCTTTAGCCGTGTTGACGTGACTTCAATACGGAACTCAAGCCCTGCCTATTTGTTGCGTGCACAGACTCTGGAAAATAGAAACCCCCGGCACCGCCCACAAACCCTGTAGGAAGAAGACGACGACAAACACTGTTGATGATCCAGGTTGAATCATGTCATGAAGACGCTGCGCTCTGAAGTGTGAGGGAAAGTTAGTGTTATTTTCCCAAAGATAAAAATGTGAAGAGTCAGTGTGAAGATTATTTTTGCAGAAATACCTCAGCATTATAACCCCAGCCTTGTGCTGTGTTCTCGTCATTTACTGACGAGTTCTTCAGTAATCTACATACTTACAAGGGGGGACTCATCGGCTGTGTGTAAAGGAAGAATCAAAAAAGACTATTAATGTATGGGGCTTGACAGGAACTTTACAGTACACAGTTCATAGACCAGTTCCTTCCTCCATTTCACATGTGTAAGTAACTTAAGTGTGATTAAAATGGCGCCTCCTTGCTTTCTCTAGCTTGCAAGTTATGTATTTAATTGTGTTTTGTTTCTTGTAACTGCTCCACTTGGCTTGTACTGTATCTGTTTAACTCTTTATATTCTCATATTGCGTCTAAACCCACGTTGAAAACGTGCCGAATTTTTTTTTGATTTAAATGCGTTTGCGAGCTCGCAATCCTCTGCCATTTAAAGTTGCTATGGCCACCGTCAGCTGCTCCTACACATGTGCGGCAGGCAAATGTTTAAATAGTTCAGCTTTTGCCGCTGTGTGGATTAATACTGAATGTGTGTCATGGTTAAGAATAGAGCAATATGCTGGTGTTAAACTGCACTGTGCTAATGCACTCCTGCATTGGGCTCACACATACAGTTGAAGTCAGAATTATTAGCCTCCCTTTGATTGTTTTTTTGTTTTTAAATATTTCCCAAATGATGTTTAACAGAGCAAGGAAATTTTCACAGTATGTCTGATAATATTTTTTCTTCTGGAAGAATTCTTATTTGTTTTATTTCAGCTAAAATAAAAGCAGTTATTAATTTAAGAACCATTTTAAGGTCAATAATATTAGACTCTTTAAAGCTTTTGTTTTTCGATAGTCTACAGAACAAACCATCGTTATACAATAACTTGCCTAATTACCCTAACCTGCCTAGTTACCCTAATTAACCTAGTTAAGCCTTTAAATGTCACTTTAAGCTGTATAGAAGTGTCTTGAAGAATATCTAGTCTAATATTATTTACTGTCATCATGACAAAGATAAAATAAATCAGTTATTAGAGATGAGTTATTAAAACTATTATGATTAGAAATGTGTTGGGGAAAAAAATCTCTGTTAAACAGAAATTGGGGAAAATAAATAAACGGGGGCTAATAAATCTGACTTCAACTGTACACTCTGCACTCTGTCTCAAGCTGAACACAGTCGACCAAATAGACTGAGTCATCGGACCAATCAGCGCGAATTAGCATCGTGCTAAGGAGGGGTTTGGGAACAAATGAATCCCTGAACGAATCATATGGGAGTCGTTGGGATAATTAGGTAAAAACAAATGCTTATAATAAGACAATGAAAGTGTTTTTTGAAAGTGTTGTTGGAGACCTCCAAAATCAAAATCTGACCTTTTTTAATGTATAAAAGGGGCTCTTTAAAATGTCCTCTTCACCTGCATTTGATGTTGTTTTAGTGTGTATAAAATCCCTTTATTGTGATGAAGACTCATCCGACTTTGACCCAAATTACTCATAAAGAGTTTGAGTGAAGTTATAGATTTATCACAGCAGGTTAAATCGGGTCATGGGATTTATGAGTTTGACTCTCACAAGCACATAATCAGTGTGTTTGACTTTCTTATGAATCTTAAACACTGCTTTGTTGAAATCATTTGCTTAATAACATATTAAGACATGCAAAAACATATTACAGTACATATCGTTTTCAGTAGAGCATTAAAGGTGCAGTAAGTTTAACACCCATTAGTTGAACTAGGTATTTCATTCATTCCTGGATCAAAACGCAAGCGTAGGTTGCCAGATTGAGGACAAACAGGACTGAGCATAACTCTTGAGCCTAAAGGCTGATTCAAGGCTGATTTTAACTGGTTCCTAACTAAAAGAAACGGCACCCGATAGAAAGAATATTTTCCATATCAAACAGAGTTTTTGTCCTAAACAACACCTCAAACTGATATATTAGAAACAGTTTCTATTTCTCACAGATGAACAACAGAAAACTGACACCTCATGTGCTTTATTCAGTGTTAAATGCTAATAATGTGATTTTGTTTGCCATTTTACATGACATTTACAGGGAGTGCAGAATTATTAGGCAAGTTGTATTTTTGAGGATTAATTTTATTATTGAACAACAACCATGTTCTCAATGAACCCAAAAAACTCATTAATATCAAAGCTGAATATTTCTGGAAGTAGTTTATAGTTTGTTTTTAGTTTGAGCTATTTTAGGAGGATATCTGTGTGTGCAGGGGACTATTACTGTGCATAATTATTAGGCAACTTAACAAAAAACAAATATATACCCATTTCAATGATTTATTTTCAC
>CAIGQZ010034460.1:0-14434 GCA_903798205.1 Danio tinwini
GATGAATTCATAAATAACTTACCTGATCTTTCTTTAATTCGAAATACACCCGCAAATGTAAATGACCTTGATGTAGTAACCAGCAGTATGGATGCCATCTTTACTAGCACACTAAATACGGTGGCACCCATTAAATAAAAAAAGGCTAGAGAGAACAAAACTACACCATGGTACAATAGTCATACTCGCGCTCTCAAAACAGCAACCCGTGCCCTGGAACGTAAATGGAAAAAAACAAACTTAGAGGTTTTTAGAATTGCGTACAAAGACAGTATGTCCAGCTATAGGAGGGCTCTTAAATCTGCCAGAGCTGAGCACCTCCGCAAACTGATTGAAAATAATCATAACAATCCTAGATTTTTATTTAGCACCATTGCTAAATTAACAAATAATCAGTCATCCTTGGAACAAAATGTCCCACCGCATATTAGTAGTGATGACTTCATGAATTTTTTCAGTGATAAAATAGAAGACTTTAGACAGAAAATAGATGTTAAACTTTCTGCACCACCTTATACTCCAGATCCAGTAAACATTCCACTGAATCAAAATAACCTACAATGCTTCAAAATCATAGAACAGGAAGAGCTAGATAAAGTTATAAATAGTTCTAAACCAGCTACATGTATGTTAGATCCAATTCCAACAAAATTACTGAAAGATTTGCTACCTGTTATAGGAGAACCTCTCCTTAACGTTATCAACTCTTCTTTAGCTTTAGGCCATGTTCCAAATCCTTACAAGCTAGCTGTTATTAAACCTATTATTAAGAAACCACAACTGGACCCCAGCAACCTAGCTAATTATAGGCCTGTTACAAATCTTCCGTTTATGTCTAAAATACTAGAAAAAGTTGTTTCTACCCAATTATGCTCCTTTCTGCAGATGAACAATATTTTTGAAGTGTTTCAGTCAGGTTTCAGGCCTCATCACAGCACAGAAACCGCATTAGTGAAAATAACCAACGATTTACTCTTAGCTGCTGACCAAGGGTGCATCTCACTAATAGTTCTACTAGATCTTAGCGCCGCTTTTGACACCATTGATCACAATATTCTCATAGACCGCTTATATTCTACAGGTGTCCAAGAACAGGCTCTTCAATGGTTTAGGTCATACTTAGCTGATCGTTACCAGTTTGTGAATATTAATGGACAACTTTCACAAGTAAGACTGGTAAAGTACGGGGTCCCTCAAGGATCAGTTTTAGGCCCTTTGCTGTTTACAATATACATGCTTCCCCTGGGGGACATTATTAGAAAACATGGGATCAGTTTTCACTGCTATGCAGATAATACTCAATTATACATTTCAACTAAACCGGATGAGATGTCTAAACTGTCTAAGCTAACTGAGTGTATTAAAGATGTTAAAGACTGGATGACCAACAATTTTCTTCTCTTAAACTCAGACAAAACAGAATTATTACTTATTGGGCCTAAATCCTGTACACAGCAGTTCTCACAACTCGACCTGCAACTAGAGGGATACAAAGTTAGCGTTAGCTCTACTAAAAAAGATCTGGGTGTCATATTAGACAGCAATTTAACCTTTAAAAATCATATATCCCATGTCACAAAAACTGCCTTCTTTCATCTAAGAAATATTGCTAAATTGCGAAATATGCTATCCATCTCAGATGCAGAAAAGCTAGCTCATGCTTTCATGACTTCTAGCCTGGATTACTGTAATGCCCTGTTTGCTGGTTGCCCAGCATCCTCTATCAACAAACTTCAGCTAGTACAAAATGCAGCTGCCAGAGTTCTTACCAGGTCTAGAAAATATGATCATATCACCCCAATTTATCCTCCTTACACTGGCTGCCTGTTAAGTTTCGTATTGAATTTAAAATATTGCTTCTTACCTATAAAGCCTTAAATAATCTAGCACCTGTTTATCTAACCAACCTCTTGTCTCGCTACAACCCAGCCCGCTCTTTAAGATCTCAAAACTCAGGGCTTCTTGTAGTACCTAGAATAGCTAAATCGAGTAAAGGAGGTCGAGCCTTCTCATTTATGGCCCCTAAACTCTGGAATAGCCTTCCTGATAATGTCCGAGGCTCAGACACACTCTCACTCTTCAAAACTAGATTAAAGACCTATCTTTTTAGCAAAGCATACACTCAGTGCATTACATAGCGGTATGACGCATGATGTGCCCCACACACGATTTTGCTTCTTGTTTATTTACACTATGAACAGCAGCTATGCTAATTATTCTCCTTATTCTGTATTTCCACCTGGGGGTACTCATCTCGAGACCCTCAGACTATGCAGTGCCACTGATGCAATCCAAGACCAGCGACGAGACGATCCCAAGGTTTCCGGACCAGGCCGTATCCTGAGCTGCTGCTGTGGTAGTCATGATGGAGAGCATGAGACTGATTCCTGTGATGCTCCAAGGACAGACGTGTCTTCGCGGAGGTCCAGCTACTGCGCCTAGACTGCAGCTCTGCACAAGACGTTTGGCCATAGGAGATATGGTCGTGCCCAACTGAGCCTGGTTTCTCTCGAGATTTTTTAAATTCTTCACTTTCGCCAATTGGTGAAGTTTTTTCCTCGCCGCTGTCGCCACTGGCTTGCATGGTTCGGGATCTGTAGAGCTGCGCATCGATGGAATTGCTCCTCAGTGTTTGGACTCTCAGTAGTGATTATTAAACCACACTGAACTGAGCTAAACTAAACTGAACTTAAACACTGAAAACTGAACTGACACTGTTTCAATTAACTATAAACTTCCATGTGAAGCTGCTTTGACACAATCTACATTGTATAAGCGCTATACAAATAAAGATGAATTGAATTGAATTGAATTAAAATGTTGAATTTTGATGAAGGATATATGTTTTTGCGGCCAACTTGTGGAACGCCTCCATATTGGCAGTCTACTCACAAAGACCTTTTTGCACTCATTTGACAGCTGGGCATTCCAACTTTCTTTGCATCTTTTAATTCTGCAGATCTCTGGTGGCCTGAAATAATTAGCACCTTACTTAAGCAAGATGCGAAAAATCTTAATGCAGATGATCTTGACTGGTCTGAAATATGTGGACCAGTTCGACGAAACCCAGTCACTGCAACAAGGATGTTTGACCATAGAAGGCATGGTTTTCTGAAAAATGTAATCATGTCTTCAGCACAACCAATTGGGAAGATAATTGATTACTTTTATCTATTATCTTATTTATTTTGTAGAGTTTTAACAGTGTGAATCTCCTCATATTCATTGCCTGTTTTGGGTTGAAAATGCACCAACATTAAATTAAGATAATGGAGACAATGGTGCTTTAGTTGCTAGTTTTATTGACCAGTACATCACTTGTGAGACCCCAAGACAAGAGGAAACGGAATTGTATTAGACAGTCATCAGTGTTCAGAAGCACAGTGTTCGACATGTCGCAAGAAAAAAAACGGGATTAATTTTCTACAACCCCCTTCAAGATATACCTTTATTACAAGAAGTGATAAAACTGACAATCTTAAAAAATAGTGATGGTAAGGATGCTGCAAGTACAATTTTAAAGAAAGTCAAAAGTGCTTTATTAGATTCAAATACGAATTTTGATTCAGCTGATGCATTTTTTTTTATCAATTGGCATTAATCAGGCTATTTTTGAAAAAGCGTTCAAAGAGTGTTATAAAAAAAAACAAAAAAAAAACGGTTGTCCTAAAAAGATGTCCAAACGATGTCTGGGTAAATCAGTATAATAGTCCTTTACTGTGCACCTGGCAAGGCAACATGGATATTTAGTATGTCACAAATGCTTATTCTGTAGTGGTTTAAATTATTAGTTACATCACAAGAAATGGGACTGTTGCTACAACGTGCACAAAATGAAGCCATGAATGAAAATCTTGAAGCAAGAGCATCCCTAAATATGCTTGGAAGCATGTATCTACACAACAGAGAAATTTCTGCTCAAGAGGCAGTCTTAAACTGATGCACTTGAAAGAATGTTCTCGTAAAATTCAGCTTATTTCAATTGGATTGAGCCCTGTAAAGATAAGTTTGCCTCTGTGTGTTCTTAAAAACAAAGAAGATCAGTCTGGTGAAGAAATCACCTTTTGAATGACTAGTCTAGTGTACAGGTACAAGAATAGACCAAACACGCAAGAGTTTGAAATTCAGTGCCTTGCAACTTTTTGTTCCGAAAACAGAATAATGTCCAAATCAGACATTTCTTAACAAAAAGGCTCATCAAAAGACAAGGTAATTAAACTTAACAAGAGCTGTGGTTATAGATTTTCACCAACAAAAGACTGTCAGCTCAAGCCTGGAAATTGTACAACTGATGAAGAATTCTACAATAATGGTGCTGTAAAATGTGGAGGTAATGTAACCGTAGGAAATATCTACTGTTGATGCCAATTGAGCACTGTTTTAAAAGTAAAGTGACAAAATAGATCTAGCTCGACAACTTTTAAAGCAAGGTGTCGATTTAGAAGATGCTTGGTCATGAAGAACTAAGGAAAAAGAATACAATATCTGATGATTATTCAGAACCTAATATTCCAGATCTTCTAGTCAACCTTCACATTCCATGCAGCATTGAAACTAACCATGCTGGAATGTGTAAAGTTGAGGCATTAGATTTACTAAGATCATTAAATGCACAACAATTTGCAATATTTTACAAAGCAAATGGTGTCTAGAGAAACTTGGACAAAACAGAGAACCATTTTACTTGTTTGGTACTGGTGGAGCAGGCACAGGAAAAAAGTCATTTGATCAAAGCCATTTACTATGACTCTTCTAGACTCTTTACTCAGCTAACTGAAAACCCTAATGATAAAAGTATGATTTTAACTGCAGTAGCTGCATACAACTTTGGTGCTGCGGCCATCCACAACACATTTTCCATAGGTGCTAATGTCAAACTGCCATATCAATCCCTAAGTGATGACAAAATCAATTTGTTGCGTGCAAAAATGGCATGTTTGCAGATTTGATCGTTGATGAAGTGTCCCTGGTTGATCATAATCTTTTGTCATACATTCATGATAGACTAAGGCAAATTAAGCAAAGAGGTGATTACACAGTTTTTGGGAAGGTCAGCTTGGTCTACGTTGGTGATTTTTATTAGCATCCTGATGTTAGAGTAACTCCCCAGTATGTTCATCCAAAAATGGAGTCAATCTTTGGGAAACTTTAAAATTAGAGAATTGACGGAGATTGTAAGGCAACAAGATGCATCTTTTGCTTAAATGTTAAATCGTCTAAGAGTTCATGAAAAGAAGACAACTTTAAGCTCAAATGACGTTAACATGTTGAAACAGCGAGAAACCGGTGAAGAGTGTGATGCTATTCATATATTTCCTACAAATGCTGAAGTTGATGAATACAATATTCAGAAACTTAATGCGTGTTGTCCTGATGCAATCACTATTCGAGCAAGAGCTGGACGTTTCAGATGGACTTGTCAATGGAGCTTTTGGCACAGTTGTTCACATTAGCAAAAGTCATTATAATGATGAATATGTGAATGACTTTCCATCAGCTATTTATGTGCAATTTTGATGATCCAAATGTTAAAAATCAGAGATCAAAGCAACCACAGAAATATTTCTCAAAATCTACAGTTATTGAAGTGGAAGAAGATCAAGTCACAAATGATGGTGGTTCAAGCCGCCAGTTTCTACTTCAATTATCATGGGCATGCACTGTTCACAAAGTTCAAGGACTCACATTAGATGAAGCTTGACAAGGTATTTAGTCCAGGACAAGCATATGTTGCACTGAGTTGTGTGAGAAACCTTGATGGACTAATAATTTAAGATGCAGTATGTAAGTTTGACACCGAGTGGTTGAACTAGGTATTGCACTCCTATATCCAAATATACGCACACGTGGGATGACAGATTGAGAACAGGAGCGAGTGATTTAAACTGTGTTCTAAATAAAAGCAATGACATGCGATAGAAGGAATATTTTCCATATTAAAAGGTGTTTTATTTCTAACCAACAACTCAAATTGATATATTAGAAACGGCTTCTATTTCTCACAGCTGAACATGTGAAACCTATGACAGTGATCACCTCAGGTAAGCTTTGTGTGTTTTATTCAGAGCTAAATGCTAACAATGTGAGTTTGAATGGATTCTAAACCTTACCGTTTTGTGAGTGAGTGCATATTCAGTGCTTCTGAATGGCTGTATTTACATTTCTGTCGTGTTTCGTCTGTTGCAAACAGCCAAACTGCTCATTACTGCGTATCTCGTCACAAATTGTGTTGTTAGGACACGCAGTTACAATGAAACCTGCTCACCTAAGGCTTACGTTCGTAATATTTACATCATTTGCTAATTAATAACCTCATGTGAAACTGAATCTGTCTCATTTCGACGTCTGATACTGTCCATTTCGGTCACGGGCGATTGCTTTCAGAGCCTTTCTGAATGAATGAATGAAATACTCTGTTTTCCAACAAGGCAACCCGGAGTGCTGAAATATAATTGGCTAAACTGGCATTCTGCAGGTTAAATTTACCTAAACACAGACTGCGTTCCGGCACAGAAAAAACATTTTCAAAGCAGAATATCTGACTTCAGCATTGTTTTTCAGTTAAACAAGTATATTCACTTGGGATGTTTCTTAAATATCTGCACACATATTATGGTATTTTTATGCTTTAGAAGAGTCAAAAACTTACATACACCACCTTTGATGACTTCAAAGAGTCTGCCATTTATTGTAATGAGAACATTTTGCTATGAAAAACATGCCTTAGTTTACGTTAGAAAATCACAATTTCACGAAGACTCCTGATATGTACGCTCTTCATAATGTCCAACGTCTTCAAGCTCATGCTCAGGATATGCAAATTCATGGAAAGCTAATGAATGCTGGTTGTATATTTTTAACAGAAAGTACAGATACTAGGATTTTTTAAAAGAACAAGAGCAAATTGTTATGACAACAGTACTCCAATTTTCACAGATTTAAAAATACAAAGAGGTGGTGGTGTTGGAGTATTCTATTGTGAAACTATTCATTTTAATGTCTTCATGCCAGAAGCTTGCAACTTGGAATGTTTAAACTTTCAAGTTCCAAATATAGGTTTGAATGCTGCTTTGCTATACAGGCCTAATTCATATCCACCTAACATGTTTCAACACATTTTTGTTGCATATTCTTGATGAGCTGGAGAAACATTCAGGAAAGAAGGTAATTTGAGATTTCAACGAGGACATCTTGACATCATCTACAATCAGATCATTAATGGAAATGCATGGATATAGTCGATATGTGCAGCATTCTACAACTAAGAAAGGTACACTAATAGATCATGTCTTGTTAAAGATGCAGAAAATGTTTCAGTTGAAATTGTGCAAACCTATTACAGTTACCATCAAGTAGTACTTATTTCACTGAGGTAATACGTTTGGCATGTACTGAAGTCAGTAAAACTGCATTATTTATTTATTTCCCCCCTTATGCAATAATCACATCACTCTGAACTGTCAATTGGAACATGGCAAAGAACACAACTTCGAGTTGTAACTGGAGAAGGTATATTTTTAGACTACATATCACACTAATAACTCATCTGTACAGATCATACATATGATCATTGTAGGTCTATCTGAAGGCAACCCATTTTGTACAATGGAATGAAATAAGAATGTTGTCATTACTGTCTGACATGTCTCTCTGTCCATAGCATGTGAATACTCTCCTGAGATTCCACAAGATTTCGGTCAAACCAACTTCCAGCCAATATTTCAACGACTACATCTTCCACAATTGATTCATTGAGCTAATAAGCTGCATCCAGTAGAGGTAACTTTAGTATATAATTTGCATTGAGCTTTCTGTAGATTCTGTTTAATTGTTTAAATTTCAAAAGATTACTCTCAAAATGATAGGAATCATCCACAAACACTGCCTGCATCCATCCAGTTGTATCTTAATATCACAAATTAATAAAACTAGGCAATCAAGATTTCCCAAAGTCCACCAAGGTAAGTTGACTACATTGTGTTGGAGTTCTATTTCACATTATACATTTTAAAAGCATTTTGAAATTAGGTATGTTTTTGCAAGTAACTGCATGCATTGCTTGACTTACTAACCATATATTTACAGACAGTACATAAGTTTAATTACTGTTCACTACTCTCAAAAGGTTAACAAGATTCATCTAAATTAATTTTAAGATTTTTGTTGTGTAAATAATTTATCAAGCAGTAAGATTCCTTTAATGTATTTTTTGTATACATTATTAAACACAAATGTATTTGTGTTACATGTGTAACTCATCCTTTATGATTCTCTGCTCCATGAACTGTTATGAAGAAGCACACAACTAACTAAAAAGGTAAAAGTAATCGTATCATGTCTGCAAAAGGTTTCTTCAAGTACTGTTTTACCTTCCAACATTTACATTTTAAGGGTTGTGCATCACAACCCTATAACTACTATCCACTATATTAGTTGCACTAGTTTTTTTTTTTTTTGTTTTAAATGCATAAGCAGTTAATGCTCAATGAATGGATTTTTAAGATTTCTGCAATATGCAACACTTCTCCTTCGTCAAGTATGATGCTCTGCACTATGAACTGGTTTTATAAAGAAACCCACAACCAAGAAAACGTCTCGGGTTACGTAAGTAACCATAGTTCCCCGGGAGTAAACGAGACACTGCGTCTAACCAGAACACTAGGGGAACACCTCTTATATACGCGTCTTAAAGCACATGTAAAATCAATCTAATGAAATTAAGCGGTGACGTCACCATGCGCGTGCACGCGGCGATGTGAACGTCAGACCAGAGAGTATAAAAGCCTGCACTGAGCATTCAGTGTTAACTTCAAATTTGCTTGAAAGAAGTAACAGGCAGAAGAAAGTATGGCGGAAGACGCAGTGTCTCGTTCCCTCTCGGGGAACTATGGTTACATACGAAACTCGAGACATTCCCCATCTGGGGAACACTGCATCTTACCAGAACGCTAGGGGAACGCAATACCCACTAGGCCAGACTCATTCTGACTGTGAAGAATGCACACTCAAGAAGTGAGACCGAAGAGTCCAGCTGGTTGTGATGCACAGAAGTATGTGGAGTTGACCAGCCTTCCACCATACAATGTCAGAGAAGGCAGTGCCCGACAGAGAGGCTCTGGGAGCCATGAGAAGAACCACTAGAGAAAAAGCTCTAAGGTTAATAATGCCAGCCATCTGTTGTCTTTAAAGAAGTTCAGATAGCATTAGCTTGTCTGCTAGTCTTTCCCTGGTCCGACGCCTGAAAAGTGGGGGCAATTTAAGACCTGTAGCACGACAGGGAACCGAGCCTAGAGGTCACCAACCCGTTTAAGGGAAGATATATTCAGCAAGAAAGCTGTTTAAGAACCAGATAACTATCTGACACCTTTTGCTGGGCTCAAATGGGAATACAGAGTTGCTTTTGAGCCATACTGTTAAAACCCAAGACGGTGTCATGTTTGTGCTAAGTGGTCTTTCCACAGAGGAAGTGTTGAATTAGTCTCTGCCCAGAGACTCGACATCTAGGGGAGAAGTTAAGTTGCTATTGCTGCTACGTACACATTTGTGTAAAGGCAGCTAGCCCTACCGACAGACAGTTTCCCGGTAGGTTTTTATGTTCAGTTGGTGTTAGTGTACCAAGCTGAGAGAAGTGCTCATTTAAGGGAGTATAGCTTCCTCTTGAGTGGTGCCCTGGAACTCAGCATGGTTCGCGCAGTATAGGTTGACAATCATACTTTAGGGAATTGGCCTTTTCAGAAGCCACAGCCATCCAGGACTTCAGGGAGCAGAGCAATCAAGGAAAAACAGCCGTACAGACATAGCCTGGGCCATGTCCACACCATGGCATCCAGTCCCATTGGGATTGGATACAAGAGAGACAAATCGTAGCATGAAATGCATGGTCTCCTGCCATTTCCTAGCTCTCACCTCAACAGGATGTGTGCACCCATGTCAAGAACCAGAGTTTCTCCACATAGATAGGGATTGAAAGCAGCGCCGCGAAACCATGATAACGTGGAAAGAATTCCCCTCAGGGGAAGAAACCCTGGACTGAGCAACCACTGCAGGGATCTCATGTACATAAAGCCGAACAAAATGGTGTTGGCTGAGTACTGATTTAAGAGTACTGATTTAAGCGACCAACAATGTATTGTCTTTGCGGACAGGGACATGATGGCCCCTTATGTTTGGGAGAAAAAAGTTTTAGGGCCAGAGAGCTGGCTAGAACACTGACATCATCTCCAGGCATTAAATGTCTCATAGGGGATGATGTTCTCCCTATTGTCCCGCTTTGGAAAGGCCTCTCAAGGCCGCAACCAAACCCATAAGAGAAGAGTCTTTCATAAGCATGACTCGATGGCAGAGAGCTTCTAACACTGGGCCCTGGGACAGGAACCAGGGCTTTTTCCACATACTTAAGGCTTGAAGGCAGCACCGCGAGACCTTGATCATGCGGAAGGAATTCCCATTGAGGAAAAAAATAAAAAATCCCTGGATTTCAGCCACTACTGCAGGGGTCTCATGTACAGCAACCCAAACGGAGTTGTGCTGGATGCTGCTGCCATGGGACCTAACAGTCTCCAAAACTGTATTACAGTGATGGATTGGCCTAATTCGACTCTGTGTAGGGCTGACTGAATCGAAGTGATTCATCGCAGGGGCCGATGTGTTTGCAGCATCGTAGTGTCCCATTGCACACCTAAAAAAGTGGAACAATTGCATTTTTTTTTGTGGTGTTCAGCCGAAACCTCAACTTTCTGATATGGGTGAGAACGACAACTCGATGCAAAACTGCCATATCATAAGAGTGAGCTAGAATTAGCCAACTGTCTATATAATTTAGGATATGTTTATCCTGTATACAAAGTGGATGAAGGTTAGAGGTAACAGAGCTAGGCCGAATGGAAGAACCCGATACTGGAATGCTTTGCCCCCGATAGCGAACCTCAGGTACCTCATGTGTTGGGGAGGGATGGATATATGACATCTAAAAGGAACAGTCCCCATCCTCATCCCCAGAGCCTGTTCTGGCTTCAGCATTGTAGATGTAGCACCGCTGAAGCAAAATGGACGTACACAAATTGCAGCAATTTTCCATTATGAACAGGACTTAGTAAGACATACTGGGCAGGCATTTTCACACTGCCAGAAATGAACTAAGTATACTGCTCTCTAGTTGCTCTTGGACCCTTCAAAAAGGGGGGTGTAGACCCCCAATGCCTTTGGACACTGGTCTGGAGGGGGCCCCCCCGGCACCCTGAAGACCCCGACGAGGAGGAAAAGCACAGTTAGGTGGTTTCTGCTTTATGATGGGGGGGGGGGTCCTAGAAAGTCTGATTCCCAACACAACGCAACTTCCCTATTTTTCTTTGCCTTTTTTGAAATTACTATAGTTCTCACACTAGATGGCTTCATAAAAGGGTCAGATTGCGAATGCCATTTCGAGCTCCATGCTTTTTTTTTTTTTTAGGTGGAGCTCGAGAGGCAACGCTTTGTCGTTGCACCGCTCTATGCACCGAGCTGGTAGACGGCTGAGGCTATTGTGAACAGCCCCCTGAAATCCCGATCGTAGGGGGAATGAGGCGGATCTTGCATTAGCTTGTTTAAGCGACTCAGCTACGCAACCTACAGCACTGCCAAAAAGCCCTTTGGGTGAAATTGGGGCATCCAACAATGTGGTTCTGTCGGTTTCTTTAATTTTAGCCTTAGTGAGCCACAAATGGCGTTCGGTGGCCAAAAGGGCAGCCATAAAATGACCAATATTAGTCGCTGCCTCTTTAGTGTCTCTAAGAGCTAGGTCCGAAGCCTGAAGAGCTTCCTGAAGCTGTTCAGGTGTTGCACACCCACCATCAATAAGCTGTTTTATGAAGTCAGCTTGATAAGCCTGCAACACCGCCATAGTGTGCAGGCATCCAACTGACTGTCTAGGCATCGAAAAAGCCTTACCAACCAAACTAGATGTGAAGCGTAATGGTTTGGTGGCTAAGGGAGGGACTGCAGTTTGAGTAACTGGCTACAGATGGCGCACCAGTTCTTCCTCAATTTGGGGCATGGCTACATGCTTTTTCATTTAGCCCCTGCACTGATGCTTGTTATAAATCTTGATGAATATGGTTTTTCACATGATTTAATAACCTCCTCATGCAATTCGGGGCAGAATGACAGGTCCCTTTGTGGAGGATCAATTCTGCTGGATAGCTCACGCATGCCCAGCATAGCACCAAAGCATGACTCTCTCTCATTAGCTGCTTGCCATTTTATGGCTTCAAATCTATCAGCTGCTTTGGTCATAACCTCTACCAGCTCTTTATATTCTAATGATTGAGGTGGCAGACCTCTCTGTCCTCTAATATAAGCATCGTCTTCTCCCAGGTCAGATGAAGCCGCAGCGTGGGCATCTGATGCGACCAGGGGAGGATTAGATCTGCCAGAGACAGACAGAGAAAAGACAGCGTCCGTCTCCATCTCATCTGCCAGATCTAATTGCGAACCCCTTTATCTGAGATGCCACTGTGCCTCAGCACGAGCAGCACCCGAACCATTCCTCGAAAAACACCCGATGGCTTCGGATTACTTCCCGAAAGAGAGCATTACAGTGTACACAGTCAGCACCCTCGAGGGCTGATTGTGCATGCTCTTCACCCAAACACTGCAGACACAGAAGATGTGTGTCACCTCCCGTAATAAAATGAGGGCAAGGCGAAGCACACGCTCTAAAACTTCCTTCTGCCATAATGATATTTTTACAAATATAAAGAATAGGAGACGTGTGTCAGTTTTTTTTGTCTTATTGTAATGCAGGTATCAGTATAGTGAGTGGGCAATTCAGAGGACAGCATTCACAGCACTTCTTGAAAGCAAAAAAGTTAACACTGAATGCTCAGTGCAGGCTTTTATACTCTCTGGTCTGACGTTCACATCCCCGCATGCATACGCATGGTGACGTCACAGCTTAATTTTATTAGATTGATTTCACGTGCTTTAAGACGCGTATAAAACATGTGTTCCCCCAGCGTTCTGGTTAGACGCAGTGTTGAAGTTCCCTAGATGGGGAAAGGTCATTTTAATTGTATATTCTTTAAAAAATCTACTTCTATTGACTCATTTTAAATATTTTCACTTACGGGCAATACATTTAAGGTTTATGCATCAAAAATCAAGATCTGCTGTCCACTATTTTCAAAAGGTACGTATAGAGACAATGTCTACATTAGTTGAAAAGAATATTTTTTTGTTGTGTAAACATTTTTTAAAGCAGTAATGTTTCATGAACTTATTTTCAGAACTCCAGATCTGTTTTCCACTATTCCCAAAAGGTGAATATACTGCACTGACTGTGCATACTGCGCATGAATGTGCGTAAGGCTGCTGTACCAGACGGTATTCCTGGGTGCATCCTCAAAGCATGTGCAGAACAGCTCGCTGGGGTATTCACAGACATTTTCAACCTGTCCCTTAACCTAGCAGCTGTGCCAACATGCTTTAAAACCACCTCTATTGTGCCAGTGCTGAAACATTCCAGCCCAACATGCCTGAATGACTACCGCTCTGTAGCACTCACCCATCATCATGAAGTGCTTTGAGCGGTTGGTCCTGTCACATCTGAAAAACTTTCTGAAATCCACACTGGACCCACATCAGTTTGCCTATCGTGGCAATAGGAGCACAGAAGATGCAGTCTCCATAGCGCTGCACTCTGAACTCACACACCTGGACAATAAAAACACTTATGCACTAATACTGTTTGTTGACTTCAGCTCAGCATTCAACACTGTCATACCCTCTAAGTTAATGATCAAATTTAGAGACCTGGATATCGACACGTCTCTCTGTAACTGGGTTATGGACTTTGACCAACAGACCTCAGAATGTTAGATCAGGCCACATCTGCTCTACCACTGTCACAATCAACACTGGTGAACTACAGGGCTGAGCCCCTTCCTCTACTCCCTTTCTACCATAGACTGTAGGCCTGTGAACAGTTCCAACACCATCATCAAATTTGCAGATGACACCACAGTGTAAAAAATGAGTCTGCCTCGACCCAACTTCCACTCTAAATGGTGAATTGATGCTCATTTCCCAAAAGGGCTGTGTGGAGAGGTAAGCATGATCGAATACCCAATGAGGGTGGAGAGCATGTTAGGAGCCCGGCGGCTAATCAGCAGGCCAATCAGAAATAATAAATAACACCTGTTTATTCTAGTGATTGGGCTGGAGAGACACCCTTCTTAAGGAGAGAAGGAGCAGCCGGGAGGGAGAGAGGAGAGAACACCCACACAGACACCAGAGCTCGTGTGTGTGTGCATTTAAAATAAAGAGACAATTACATACCTTATATCGCCGACCCTGTCTTCTTCTTCCACACAACAACGAACAATATTACAGGCTGACTTATGAGAGAAAAGAGAAGTCAACAGTTTGTTGTCTCTGTATTGTTTGAGGTGACTACATC
>CAIGQZ010034495.1:0-15981 GCA_903798205.1 Danio tinwini
GTGAGTGAGTGAGTGAGTGAGTGAGTGAGTGAGTGAGTGAGTGAGTGCGAGCGAGCGAGCGAGCGAGCGTGTGTGTGTGTGTGTGTGTTCAGTCTTCGATCACTGAAGCCGCGCTCTTTAAAACTGAAGGTCACTTCATCTGTCTGCAGTATTCAGCTGTCAGTGTATGATCAATCTGCAGTAGTAATGTGACGTGCGGATCTCATCTCACACTCACGTTCATACACACGTAGACGACACACAAGCGTCACTGAAGCCTTTGTGAAATCAGTCATAACAGCAGTGAAGTGAACAGGAGTGGCAGTGTCTTCAGCCATAAAGTCTGTCATTAGGAGATGTGTGAAACACTGAGCTGATGGCATGTAGAGGCGGTGTAGTCTACTGCAGGCCATTACAGTTCAATATATTAAAAACACCGTTATACGCTCTTTCTGCTTGAGAAACATCCGGACACCAGGAAGTAAAGGCTAGTATGTAGTTAGCTTTAATATTACACAAACATGCCTAGCCTAATTAAACTCCACAGCTACTCGACCAGCATTATATGACTGTGCTGGGCTATAACGGATAATAAAAACCTGCCGTTCAGAACACACCAGAGCTGTGGACCTAACAGGAGGAGTAGGTAGCCTACAGTATACTGCACATCACACTACTGAACTCCAATATCTCTGAGGGAGATCATGTTAGCGATAGCCTATATTAGCTTGAGGGATTCAGAAAATAAAAGACATTAAAACAGTAGCAACACTCAAACCAGCAGCTAATAGACCTGCTTCAGCTCTCGTCAGCTCGCCACTGCATAAGGAGACGAGGCTGTGCACTGTGTAGTGCCCTTATGCAGCTGGCGAGCGAGAGCGCGTGTCCATAACCAAAAGCAGGATCATATCGTTATACAGATGACATGAATGACACTAGTGGAGATATTGATATTGTTGACTGATGAAGCAGTCGCGGAGACATGAAAACCCATTTAATGTTCTCCTGGAACAGCTGCCTGCATCAGTCAGACCTCCGACTTTCAGCCGCACCAGTACGAAATTACAGACCCGTTGCCATGGCAACAGCAGAAACATCAATAGTGAGCCCCTCCCCCTTACCTAGGGCTGCTGCTGTCCCGCGGGCCATGGAACCAATCCGCCAGCTTGCAGTCCGAGGCCACGCCCACCTTTACCAGGTAGGAGGCAGGGTCCACACGGAAGGCCCAGTAGTGGCGTCCCTGGCTGATGCCCGTGTCCCCGATGATGTAGTCCAGGCAGGTGTAGCTGCCCGTCTGCACCCGCTCCGCTGCCAGCAGCACACTCATGCCCGCCACGCTCTCCACTGATGCCCGTCGCCGGCTCAGCTGCAGACGCTCCGCACTGAAGCCACAGCAGTCGCTGAAGAGAAAGCTGAACACTACACACCACACACACACCACAAACACCACACACACACACACAAATCAATCCCAGTGTAACAGCAGAGGTCGTAGCTGAAAGGTTTCGTCCCTCCGCAGTGAAGCTCTGTCTAACTGCTCACATGACTTTCATGAATCGCGACTGCGAAGACTCTAAAGACTCTGTACCATTACTGTGGAGATTGACGCTTGTTAATTAATTCCATGAGTGGGGAAAACTGCTCCCCTCCATCACGCTGCGCTTGACCTTAACATCACAGCAGTCTGGAGCCGGACACACACTGACATCATATCACTTTAACCAAGCTCTCCATCAGAACAACTGCAGACGGCATTAATCTCAGACCAGGTGCATTTATTACTGCACTACAGTCTAAGAAACTGCTGGAATTAGGAGTGTGTGTGTGTGTGTGTGTGTGTGTGTGTGTGTGTGTGCCTGGTGTGTGCATGTGTGTGCGTGTGTGTGTGTGTCAAGTTATACTAGTTTTGGAGTTTTCATTAGGGTTAGTTTGATTTAGGCTTTGTTGATTCCGCTTCAGAGGCAGATTTGCTCCTTTTATTAGTTTCTAGGGTTAGGGTTAGTTTACCCCTTCAACAAAAACTATCATTGATATTGTATTGGTTTCTGATAATTCTCAAATATGGAGAAGTGGGGTTATAGATGCTGGTATCAGTGATCATTGTATTGTATATGTAACTAGGAAAGAGGTTATAAAACATCATAATACAGTGAAACTGAGATCTCTTCAGCAGGGCCGGATTAACCGATGGGCATTATGCGCACAGGCCCAGGGGCTCGTGTGTACTTGGGGCCCCTGCGAGGGGGGAAAAAAAATGCTGATTTTGGAGTGTCTATTTAGGCTAAGTGCAAATAGCGCACGTTGTAATAAACTAGTTGAGTGATTCTCGCCAGCGCCGTTTGATCGAGAGACAACATAAGTAAGGAGCGCAGCAGACAGCAGGTGGGTGTGGCGTAGCTCGTAAAGCACATGGTAACATGTTTTGGGGCAATCGATAATGAACCCGGTTCGAATCCAGTGTTTGATGAACACTTTCTTTTTCCCCCATTACATATCAGATACATATCAGAAATACATTTATTTTCAATAGAAATTTACTAATTTGAAATAAATGTATATAAATATATGGTCACTTTATTTTGACGGTCCGTTTGTTGAATTTAAGTTACATCGCAACTAATTATCATTAGATTATAAGTAGACCGTTAGGTTGGGGTTAGGGTTGGGGTTAGTGCAAGTTGACATGTAATTGCAAAGTTTCTTATAGTCAGTTAAATGTCTGTTGAAGGACTGTTAAATGTCAGTATCAACATATATTAAGCAGACAGTCTACTAATACTCAAATGGACCATCAAAATAAAGTGTTAGCAAATATATAAAATGTTTAAAAAGGTATTTAATATGGATAATAATAATAAATATTCTATAAACAGTTATTTTCCACCTGGTGTTAAATGTTAGCGACATCTTAATATAATTAATCTCTATTGACAATGTTAGTCGCCCTGCTTCACCCATATTCTCCGACCTCATGGAGAGAGAGAGAGACAGAAAAAGCCCCTGAGGAGGAGAGAGAGACAGGAGAGAACTGGTACAGTGTGTGTGATTTCAGATACTTTCAGCTTTATAATCAAGTGCTGTTTGCCTACTCTTCTTCATCACGAGGGAGACAGCAGGAATCATTAATCAGTGTGTGTATTATGGAGGACTCCGATATAGAACTGGACTGGAGAGGTGTTATATCCAAATCATATGCATTATAAGTTTGTAGAAGTTATACATTAAAAATACCCTTAAATATACATTTTTAGTACTGCTTCAGTCAACTTGAACAAGTATATTAAAAACCATTAATTTCACTAGTTATTAGTATTATTTTTTTAACCAGTGTGCTTTAAATGCTTTTAAAATCAGGCAAATCTTTGTTGACTATAAATATATGTACTATGTCATTTATTTACAAAATGTGGGCAAAATATTGAAGATTTACTTTATTTAAAAAGATTATATTAATCTTATTTTAATTCAACTATAGGGGTGCAGCCTTGTAGGGGGCCCTACAAGACATTGTGCCCAGGGGCCTCTGAATTCCTTATCCGGGCCTGCTCTTAAGAAATATAGTCCACAGGTTTTAATGACTGAACTTAGCAAGGTTGACTGGTCTAAGGTTTAGCAGTGTGATGATGTAGATAGGGCCTGGGCTAGGTTCAAGACAATTTTTTTTTAAGTTTTGGATAAAGTTGCACCTTTTAAAAAAAATAAGAATTAAGCCAAGGACAGAATCTTGGATGAAGGATAGTATTTTAAAAGCAATTAAGGAGAGGAATAATAGTTTTAAAAGATAGTAACAATTTACTTTATTATGAGCAATTTAAAAGGAAAATGAATGAAGTAAAAGATGAGGTAAAAAAAGGCTAACAATATTTCTTTTGTGGATAAGAAACTAAGCAAGATTCACAAAAATTATGGAGATTATTAAAATGATTTAGAGCCTCAAAAAAATCTAACTAATTGTTCAAAAATTAGCCTTATGGTGGATGGAAAATTGATGTCTGATCAGTTAAAGGTTGCCAATTATTTTAATAGCTTTTTTATAACTGGCAGAGAAATTGGTTAATAAGCTTCCAGTTCATAATAATATTTTTAATGATAAAGTAGTTAGAGTATTATGCTAAATGTGGTTTTAAGTTAGGAAGTTTTGTGTTTAATAAAGTAGATGAGGGGAAAATATTTAAGAAATTAATAACTTAAAAATAGTAGAGCAGCAGGGTTAGATAATATTCAAGTGCAGTTCCTCAAAGACTCTGCAAAATGCATCTCTCCAATGGTTACACATTTCTAATTGTCAAGGTATAGTTCCTGATGAGCTAAAACAAGCAAGAGTTATTCCTCTTTTTAAGAAGGGTAGGTCTGATGTCAATAATTATAGGCCGGTATTAATTTTGAGTTCTTCGTCTAAAGTGATGGAGAAAATTATTCATGAGCAGATTGAAGAATATTTTTCTAAATATGATATACTGTACGAGTTTCAATCGGGTTTTAGGAAAAATCATTCTACTGATTCAACAATTTTATATTTATCAGATTATATAAAGAGAGATGTGGATAAAGGGAAGTGGGATGGTTTTGTTAGACCTACAAAAAGCTTTCGATACAGTTGACCACAGAATATTGCTTTTAAAAGTAAAAGCAATGTGTTTTGGTAATATGGCCTGTAAATGGATAAAATCTTACCTTGAAAACAGATGTCAAATAGTAGATTTAAATGGAGTGTTATCAGATTATTCGCCTGTCGCTTATGGGGTTCCACAAGGCAGTGTTTTAGGTCCGTTGCTTTTTTAATAGACATCAATGATTTGAAAAAGGCTTGTTCTAATAAGCTTTTATTATATGCGGATGATGCAGCAATAATTGTGTCTCATGAGAGAAAGGAATTTATTGAAAATGAAATAAGTAATAAGGAAGTTTTGCCGTAATAAATTGTCCTTACATCTGGGTAAAACTGAATTTATTTTATTTGGTTCAGCTGCGAAACTAAGAAAACGTGTCAGGTCAGAGGTAAAGTAGGGGATCAAATTACTACTCCAAAACATGAAGTGAAATATTTAGGTTGTATAATTTGACAGGTGAACAGATGGAGGTTAGGGTCCATTCAAAAATTTGTTCTAAAATTAAGTTTATAGCAAGACGGGCAGAGCTCATAGATACCCAAACTTTAAAAATATTAGCTAGTGCATTAGTGCAGCCATACTTTGACTATGCTGCAGCTTACAGCGGTAGTTCTAATAAAATAAAAAATAAATTACAGACAGCCCAAAATAAGTTGTGTAGAATTGTATTGAAAGTACCTCCACTGACACATTTAAATAATGAACATTATAGACGATAAAAGGGTAACATTTGTAAAATTAGTGATGCGTTTAAGATTAAAGAAAATGGTCCCGAAATATTTTCTTTATTATGTTTTAGTTAGTGAGGTACACCGTCATTCAACAAGAGCCAGTAATAGGGATATTTATCCTTATAGATTTAAGAGTACATCAGGCAGAAATTCTTGTGTACTAGCTCTGTTACTTGGAATGTTTTACCTACGAGTTTAAGAGATTCAATTTGAGCTTGTTTTTAGAAGGGAAGTTAAAAAGTGGTTGTTTTACAGTTGAAATTGAGGATTTTGGTGTGCCGAGTTGCTGAGCTGATGATGTTTGCACTGCATTTATGATTTGCTCGTGCATTTAAGAATAAAGGACCACAATGGAAATAAGTCTGTGGCTTGTTTGTGTATTTTATCCTCGACAGTTTTTAAAGCATGTATGAATTAGTCTAACTGGACTTGTTTGTATATTTTTGTTAAAATTGTCAAATAAAAATCAAATCAATTAATTAATCTATATTTTGAAATAGTCCAGTGTTTATTAGTTTCAGTGTTTGTTTAGAGTTTTTCCTTTGTATATAAGGATATTTGTGAGAGATTCAGAATAAATGCTGTTTAATAAAACTCAAAGACACACATGCGGAAACATGTACTCAGAGGACACATGAACACTGAGCTGCTGTGCAAAGGCAATACACGTAACTTCATTTGAGGAAAGTGAGTTTGGGATAATGAAGAGCTCCTTCATGATGTGGATTAGCATCTTCAGTTAATATCACTGTTTTTTTCAAGAAAATAAATGTTATCTTAACAGTAACTTCCAAAAGCCCAAGCGAAACCACAATTTAAAGTGTTGTGATCATCTAATCTCAAGAGTCTGTGATATGAAATATATATTATTTAATTCCCCCTGCTCAGAGTAAATGTGTGATGGCCGTCTGTGTGAGTGACAGTCTCACTAGCCAATCGAGTGAGCACGCTGTCATTCTGCCCAATCAGAACTGCACAACTGAACTGTGAAACGCCCACAATAAAACAAACAAACAGGAAAGAGAAGACGAGTGTGATGATGGTGTCTGCTGCTTCAGAAGCTTTAATAGACGAATTAATATCAGAGAAAACAGCAGCTCAGTAATATGGGAATATCCTGGTGTCAAAGTCACAGACACTGAACAAAAGCAGGTCGTTTGTAAGAGCTGTCGCACAACGAGGAAATACAACAACCAGCACTTAAAAAACCCCACAGGCGGCTGTATAAGCAGCGGCTCGCTAAAGTCAACTATAAGTAGGGGTGTCAAATTTAGTTTCTTCGGTGCACTGTGACAATTCAGTATGGGTTCAGTAATAATCATAACCGTTATTATACTGACGTCTTTATCTTATATGTGCTATGTTGCGGTAGCTTACTATGACGAGGGAGGCGAGTGCGAGTATTTACAGCTCTCAAACTAATAAAAATGCAGAAACTGCACAATTCACTGCGTGTGTGTTTGCTGGACAGTCTTTCACTGACACTTACAGCAGAAGCCCCGTGATTGAGAGAATGAAAGTAAACGCCATTTCTCTCTCACTGTGGCCCATTTGACCTGCTGGCGTGACTCTTCCTCTCTTCTCTGCTGTAACACTTCTAGATCCAGACAGGAGCGCATATCTGCAGAGAGTGTTCTCCTCCGCATCTATCATGGATCAGCTGTGATCGCCGCTGCCATTTATCACATAGATATCATTAGATGTCGCCTACCCTGTTGTTGCCTATTAGAAGGAATGCGTCAATAGAGTCGCCATTTTAGTACAGGGTAGCGCTCCATTGAAATGAATGCAGGACCAAGCTGTAGTGGAGAACTGTGGCTATCCACAGCCAGAGATATACACATATATCTGTCATTGGGAGTTTTCCCCGGTGGTCACTACGCAAATATTTTTTTTTTATGACAAAAATCATCATTTTACATCACTTTTCTATATTGATGGATTAGTGACCGCGCGGACATTCCTGACAAAGAGCATGTGTTTGTGTGCATGTGTGTGTTATCCTCCCTCCTGTTAGATTCGATGTAATCCATGTCCTGAAACACCCCCTCTCCTGCTTTCACTTATTCTGACGGAGGGAGCGATTTGTTTGTGAATGAATCTCTGTTATGAATGACTCCTTCACTTAAGTAATTAGGTGACAATAATACACGTATCTGGCAGCACAGCGTCTTGTTGTCATATTTATTTATTTTATTGTTTGCTTATTTTATTCAACAAAACTAGCATAAGCCTGGTATTTAGTGCAAGTTGGTGTTACTTTGCCTTATAGTGAATGCAGTAAGGGACTATCATCAATAACGTTACTTTAGTACAAAAGTTCATAACATACAAAAACGATGAAATGTTCTGCCTTTGTTTGCTCGTTACTACACTCGTACACGTCGCTAAAGTCCAGCATTTTCACGTTGGCACACTGTCTTGACTAGTGCGGTTGAATGACATTTGTCCTGGGAGCCCTGTACAAATGCAGCAGCGCTATTGACCCATGCTCAGGGTCCGTATGCGATATCTAGTGTATATAACTATGGTTTATCAGAATCACTCATCGGTAAACAGCGCCAGAGCCAATCACAGCCCTTTCTGTTGAGCGAATGACCAATCACAGGGCTGTAAGAACGCAGTCGACAACAAAGCAAGCGGGAGATTTACATTTGCTTATTTGCTATAAATGCTCACGTTGTTCTGTGCCTGTACTTGAGTTTTTAAAGGTACCGTTTAGATCTCTGACTGTTTATATTAAAGGACAAAATTGTATTACAAATAGTTTATAAATATAAATACTTTTATACATTAATACAAGAATTGCTGTGAAGAAAATATAAAACTGTGAATGGAAAGCATCGTCAATGCACCGCGATCTTGAATTGAACCGAATCGATGTCATGATAAATCGCAACCGAAGTGTGAGGCCAGTGTAGGTTCACACTGCTAACAAGTACTGCCAGTGACTCTCAATCTAGTAGCAAGCAACAGTGAAGTACAATTGCAGAGATGTTTGCTAATTCAAGTTAATCTCTTCAGTTCCTTTAACCAACACTCACTGCAGTTCAGCAGTAAGAAGCTACAATACAGATTAAGCTGAAGCTTCACTCCAAAAATCACAATATCTGTCAAAAACACTCACGATTAGATATTTTTCCCAAATCACACAGCTCTAGCCTGGACTTACGATATTCCGCCTTTGTTTTATGGTCATACTTACGATCATAAATAACAGTCTGCTAAACATGAAGCATTGCAAACAAGATCATTATTGATCATTATTCCAACTGGCTGGTGCTCACATCGGTCCAGTCGTTCTTTAGGCTAGGTTGGGTTAATTTTGTCATCATTATTCATTTAAAATAATAATTCAGAGTCGATTCATTGACCTATTCATAAATAGAACTATTGCTTGAACAGTGCTTTACCACCACCTACTGGCAGCTTTAGTTAATACATGGATAACTTATTTCTTACTACAGTTGTAGATTCTTTTTTAATATTTTTATTTAAAACATTATTAATTTAAAAAAGAATTCCTAAAAGGCAAAGAATTAAGCTTATTTAAATTGCAAATATTGTGCCTTAAATGGGAACAGCAGAAGTGGAAGAGAGAATGCAGAAGAATGTTGAGTAGCCTAAACCACTCTAAAAGAGTTTAGGAACAGTCTCCATAACCAGGTCATGCCTATGATACTGAAAGTTAACTCAAAGCAAAAGTAGTGCAACATTACAATACAGACAAAAAATATTGTAATCCTTCAGAAATAATTATATATTGAATAACATTTTGGAAGTAATTTGCAAACTAAAGCACAGGATAGCAGTAAGTAAATTGTGGTTAGTAACTGCTAATCATCCTAAATAAATAGTGATTAGACGCTACAGCTGTTGCTGTTCATTGTAAATGTTTTTGTCTTGGCACGACTGCTCAGTTTTTCGCATTCAATACAAAGGCAGAGGACAATAACTTTAAAACAGAGGTCAAGTTTGAGCTCAAGACTTTTTATATGTAAATAAATGTCATTATTAAAACATGTCAGTGCTAATTTCCAATGTCATATCTAGAATTAATTTGTCTGGGCAAAAAACTGTGAAGTCATTTTTCTCAGTTCAACCCTAGCGAGTTCAGGTCTTTAACCTTTATATCCCGGTCAATTTTCAAATGTGATTGCAAATCTTATTGTCCATATGTGGACATAAACTGTACCCTCAAATTCAGATACAGCAGCCCACAGGACGGCAGCTCTACGTACAATGTGTACAAGGCAGCTTCAGTAGACACACAGTAGTGACGGGACGTTCAGATCTTTAAAGCGAATCAGCTCTTTTGTGATGATATTCCCATGTTTGGACTCAACATACCAATAATATGCAGTTAGCAATCATAATATCAGTTAGTTAAATAGCAGCATGATCTGAGAAGTGTCTTACTGCAGCCCGACTGAAGCAGGATTCACCTTATTTAAACTCCATTACGACTTCCTGTGATGAAATAAACTCTCGCTTCTCCAGATCCTCTCATTAAGCCTCGGTTTACCCGCGCTGCAGTTGATCAAGTTTAGTTCAGGCACAGCAGGCTGTCATGTGCTGTTTGTGTTTGGTTCACTGAATCATATATGCGCAGTATTATCGGGTCACTGCTTCTCAAAGCTGATCTCAGTGTACTGTTCTAATAACTCAGCATATATTGGTTTATTTAGAGTCAGAGGGGGGATCAGGCATGTAAAAAAGTAGCTTGTGGATGTGTGCTTACTGGAGGTGCAAATCGTTGCAAATGATTCAGTTGATTTGGTTAGTTCAACCAATTCACCTAGAAGATCCGGTTAAAAAGAACGATTCGTTCACGATGGCGATCACTAATACAGAAATAAACCCATTATTGGGCACAAATGTGTTCAATTAAACTCTTCAGTGTCTGCTCGGGTCGTGTTTATTGCTGCCACCGCTGCCGTTGATTTTGTGGTGGGAGCATAGCCCTATAAGTGGTCCGAGATTTTTCCTTGTTAAAACTGTTTGTATTTGCACTTTTTTAAATATCCTCATTGGCAGTGCTTCAGTACGTGAATATTTATAAGACTTCACTGAAAAGAAAAATCATAATTCTATCAAAACTGAAATAGTTTTCGTGTGAAGGTCACATGATCAACAGGAAGCCGCAGCCCCTCATTTTTCCTCATGTGTGTTCTGTGTTCTCACGGTTAGAGTTTGTTCTTCTAACTTGGGTAACCTGCGAGATCGATCACAGGAATGCGAACCCATGCAGACACAGCCATGGCCTTTTTGACTTTAGGATTTATTTTGGAAGTGTGACTGTGAAAATGAAACTAATCTAACACTATTCTTCAGGCGTAGAAAACAGAGGAAATAAATGACAAGAGACGAGCACAAAATCATTTTTAGCATCGCTTTTAAGTGCTAATGATGATGTTAAAAACAATCTAGTAGCACATTTAGGGAAAATAGGCAATTACAGATGAATAAATGTCCTCTACTAATATTAAATATTTTATTTTTTCCTGGTTTTACAGACTCTGTGTTTGTCTAAAACACATTTTACTGGAATGCAATAGTGTCTGACATATTTTGCACACTGGTAATGCTTTTCCTGAGACACGTTTATAAAAGTTATTTCCTAACTGAATTAATCTAATATAAGCTCTGGACTCTAAGTCTATAAGACACTTATTATTTTATTAAAAAATACCTCAATAAGGAACAGGGAAGGAGACTAAAGGGAATAATGCAGGTTGTTTAGGTATTAACATCAACCCAGTTTTTGTTTCCCTTTTACTTATATGGTTTTTATATTAATTTATTTAAATATGTACTGTATATTATTTGCTTCTTGACTTCATTATTTAAGGATCAGTCTTTGCATTGTATAATGTTACCCGTTTTGTTTTGAGTTCTTAATGAATTCAGAATGTATATTTTATTAAATATATTTTTATTAGTAATGCATTTTCACTTTTGGCTAATTATTCAATGTTTTTTTGGTTTTGAAATTTGTAAATAAAAAAATAAAAAGCTCAACCTAGAATCTTCTATAAAATATTCAGTTTATTTGCTAAATTAATAGAATATGTTTGAAATACTCTAGAAGGATGCAAAGTGGGAATCACTTTATTAACGATTGTTTAATTCTTCATTTCTGAAGCTGCTAGTTGACAGAAACAGTGCTGTTTCAAATGTCCAAGACATTCACAGAGTTATTAAGTAGAAGAAATCAGGCTTTACTTTCTGTTTTATTCATTGTATTTAATAAGCTATATAATCACCGTGTGCCGGTTTGCAATGGCAATACTCTACTGTTTAGAGCAAGGTAGAGCCCCAAAATTATTCTGCTTAGGGCCCTCAAATGTACAGGGCCGGCCCTGGGTGGGAGCAAAAGCGAGGCATGATTGGAGGAGGACCGGCGTGATCTGGCCAATGGCAGCAGGTTCACTGAGGACTCTGAGGAGCCGTACAGGTCAAACACCTGCAGCGCAGAGGAAACAGATTCACTTCCAAAAGGCGTACAGTAGGCTGATGTTTTCACACATTTACAAAGACAGAAACGACGGCTATAACTGTAGTTAGCTTCCATCAGTTTAGTATGAACACAACACTGCTTTAGTCAGCTCTAGTGTTTAAGCTCTCCTCATTGTTATTATAACTCCGTTAACCAGAATGACGTTCAATTGAAGTTTAGTTTTTTCGTTCATTTTCGTTAACTACAATAACCTTGGTGCGGGCTGTGTGTGTGTGTACCTGGTGCAGGGGGGGTGTGCAGGGTCACCTCAGGGCTGTAGGCACTACACACGTTGTTTCTGCAGCTCTTCACCCTGAAGGCATAGCGAGCGTCTCTGTCCAAGTCACACACCACTGTGCTGCTGCCGTAAACACTCTCGCTCGTCTGCCAGAGCCGCTCCACTTCCTCTTCCTCTTCCTGCTGCAGCTTCCGGAACTCCAGCAGGTGTCGGTCGGTGGGCAGAGAGTCTTCAGGCAGACGCCAGTGGAGAAGAGCCTCATTATACACACGACAGCGCGACAGGTCCAGCACTGGGGCATCCGGAACTGCAGAACGAATACACACACACACACACACACACACACACACACACACACACACACACACCAGTGTATGAGTTCACACGCACGCACTCATTCACCCATACACATTCATTCACACACACTACGGCCAGTTTAGTTGATCAGTTCCCCTAGAGCGCATGTATTTTGAATGGTGGAATAAGAGACGCGTGTCTGTACATGTGTTTATAGTGTGAATAAATGTGGAGTATATTTTAGTTTGCTCGTGTCTGCAGATGCTGGCGAATCAGGAGACGCAAACAGCAGCATCAGCAGCTCAGAATACAGCTACAATCAGTCATGTAGCTCTAATTTACAGGAGTGTGTCAATATAGAAAAACTGCCTAAAATAAACAACAACAACAACAACAACAACAACAACTTTATTCCCATTCTGGATAAGTACAGCTTTACACTCCTGTTCTCCACCGCTCACTGAATCTCCCAGAACTACGCCACAATGGCAGATTTCAGTGAGCCTGCAGCTGAAGCTGTAATATACAGCATTACACACACAGCCCTGCACACACACGGCATTACACACACATTCTGCATGTGAGGAGATTCATCCATGTGGAGGACTGAGCAGCGTCTGTGAGGAGCGGCGATAAATAATCCTGCGGCTTTCTGAGACTACTATTGTTCCTCAGACACACACACACACACACACACACACACACACACACACACAAAGCCAACAGCCCGGGCACAGTGCCCACCACTGCCCTCGCTGGCCCAGACCAAGAGACGGATCTGCTGTACTGCAGAACACATCAGCCAATCACAGCGCAGCATTAGCGGATCAATACACTTCTGCAAGAAAGTGCCGTTATTGTGCGCTCAGCACATCAGCTGATTACTGTGTGTGTGTGTAGACGTTTATGAAGAGACGGCAGTGCAGGAGCGCTTATCCTGCCACGCCTGCTCTCCAGCCACTCCCTGTGAGCCTTTTGCAGCTCAAGACCAGCGCGCACACACACACACACACACTGAACCTTACCTTTGACCCCTAACCCTGTAATGAGCCAGCAGCGGTCAGACAAGAGGATTATTGCGCTAACCCCTCCACACACACACACCTCCGCCGAAGCTCAGCTCCTTCAGCAGGATCTCCTCCCTCGATGTGTCCAGCAGGAACTCCTCAAACGAGCTGCAGGCGGCCGGCTGGAAGGTCTTCAGTGAGTCTGTGGCCTTCTGGATCCTGCAGACAGACAAGAGCACACACACACACACACACACACACACACACACACACACACACACACACACACACACGTCATATTAAGCGTGTCATGAGTCTTCATTTCAACACGGTTTACAGTAGTTTATAAACACACACACACACACACACACACGTTCGCTTCACCACTGATTTAATAGCTGAGGCACAGGGGATTGTGGGAAAGTGAGCGCTAAAGCAGCTTAGCAGCTAATAGAGATCAGTTTTCAGGATTAGGGCGACGGTGACCCTGAAACTCTCCAGCACGTGTCCTGCAGCGCACCGTAATCTCTCTCTCTCACACACACACACACCTGACGTGTAGCAGTTTGGCCGTCTGCACGAAGCAGGACTGGTCGGTCTCCTTCAACACCTCCTGGGCATATCCCACAAGGCCGCTGTTCTCCAGCATGCCCTGGTACTCCTCCACCTGCGCCCGCAGCCGCTCCACCCGCCGGCTCCTGCACTGCTGCACTGCCCACAGCATCTCCGCCCGCCGCTCCTGCAGCGCCACCTGCAGACGCTCGAAGTGCTCGTTCGCACGCCGCTCTGCCAGCTGCCCATTCTCCTGCGCGCGCACACACACACACACACACAGTTCTTGTTTTCTACAGTGTCGAGTGTGTCACATCAGCAGAGCAAATGAAGAGGAAAAGCTTAAAGGTGCAGTGTGTGAGTTTGACACCCAGTGGTTGAACTAGGTATTGCACTCCTGGATCAAAACACACAAGCGCGGGTTGCCAGATTGAGGACAGGAGCGAGTGATTTAAACTGTGTTCTAAATAAAAGCAACGACACGTAATAGAGGGAATATTCTCCATATTAAAAGGAGTTTTGGTTCTAACCAACACCTCATATTGATATATTAGAAACGGCTTCTATTTCTCACAGCTGAACAACAGAAACCTATGACAGATCAGCTCAGGTAAACCTTGTGTGCTTTATTCAGTGTTAAATGCTAATAATGTGAGTCTGAATGCAATTTTACAGGACATTTATTGCCATATACTGAAAGCAGCAGCAGATAGTTCACCTCAGATCTGGAGAATACAATAAACCGTCTGAGACTGAACTCTAGAACTAAACACATATGAGTGATTCAGCATCTACATTTAATGATGTTAAAGAGGGTTAACATGTATTAATAGATTATAAACCTTACCGTTTGGTGAGTGAGTGCATATTCTGTGCTTCTGAATGGCTGTATTTACATTTCTGTCGTGTTTTGTCTGCTGCAAACAGCCAAACTGCACGGAAAAAACATTTTCACAGCAGAATATCTGACTTCAGCATTGTTTTTCAGTTAAACAAGTGTGTTCACTGAGCATGTTTCCTAAATATCTGCACACATATTATGGTGTTTTTATGCTCTAGAAGAGTCAAAAACTGACATACTGCACCTTTAATACTGTAATAAACAACTGGAGCTCAGAGTAACGCAGGCTGAGGAGCGTCACTGCACTCAGCACACTGCAGGAAACAAACTAATGGCCCGTTTCCACTGAGTGGTACGGTACGGTTCAGTTCAGTACGATTTTATGGCCGTTTCCACTGTCAAAAGCGTACCGAACCCCTTTTTTAGCACCCTTTCGAAAGGGTACCAAAGATGAGAAAGGGTACCAAAAGGTGGAGCTACACGCGCAGCTGAATGCTGATTGGTTTACAGAGATACGTCATGATCTCGTGGAGCTAGCCAGAATCAAAACAATGGAGCCGCCATGTTTTTAAATGCACAGCCGAGACAACTATATGCATATAATAACGAGTAAAACAAACCTTGTCATTGTCTTGATGAACAGCCACGAAGTCAAGAATCTGCCGTGTCCTGCTGTTGTTTTACGAGGCCGTCTAAAAGTGTGAGCGGTTTCTGCTTTCTCCAGGGAGCTCGCGATTGCGACTAGATTTGATACAATGAACTTCTTGAGCTGATGATAATAACGTGTGTGATTAATGAAGCGTCTTCGACATCTGATCCATTCAGAAAGAAAAGGACAAACGCGAGAGTGAAGCACGGAAAAAAGGAGAAGCCCGACAAAACACAGGAGCAAATAGTTTCAGCAACCTGAACAATCTGCCATGAACAAATCATGAACAATCTGCCATGTTTATCATCAGCTGCTGGACTATTATGAACTGGGAATGACGGAGTTACTCTCTAACAGAGGCTACAGGTGCTGCTGAAGATTACAGACACAGATGAGAGGTTAGCTCTGACTGTGGGCTACTGTATATGTTGTAGTGGAAACGCAAGCCTGATAAAGGCGACCCGTACAGACCCGAACCGTACCGTGGAAATGAGCCATAATGCTCATGCTGCAATTCCTGACTCTCACTCTCTCACTCTCTCACTCTCACTCTCACTCTCACTCTCACTCTCACTCTC
>CAIGQZ010034501.1:7795-27445 GCA_903798205.1 Danio tinwini
TGAAGCCGTCATTCACTGTATTAATAAAAGGCGCTCCCATTCCCCCGCCTTAAATACCGCTACTCTGCTGCCTTATTTAGGGGAGGAAAAAATAAAATAAAATTATAACAGCTGTACATGTTTCTGGTTTTTAGAATCAAATCGCTGACTCTCTCTCTCGCTTTCCCTTTCAGAAGTTCAGAGAATTGGCACCAGAAGCAGAGACGCACCCGACTCCTATCCTTCCTTATTCAAAGATGATATTCCAATAAGTTATCCCACGCACAACCTGCACCAAACATCCACATCTTATATTGTACAAGCCGTTGCTCCTAGGACTTTACAAGCATATTTCACTGCATGGAAGCATTAAAACACTTTAATTTCCTGTACAACACTACATTTCCCAATTTGTTTCCTGCTTACAATCACTTCATTCATCACATATTTACATTTGCTCAAGCATAAACAAGCTAAAGCTATTTAGTGGAATCCAAATTTTCCACAGACTATCGTACGACTCATTTCCGAATCAATTGCTAATCCGCAAACCAACCTCCACATTAAAGGCATCCAAAGACCCCCCCCCCTGCCAGACCCCAGGCTGCCCATCACACACACCATAACCTAACGCATTTCCACACTCAGGAAAGGCTACTTATCCACCCATACAGATCCACATTGGATGCTATTTTCACACTCGCCTTTTCTGATTTCTCAGATGCTTTGAACTTACAGTAAACTTCTACATTTGATGCAACATCCACCCCACCATCTCAAATCTAATTTTGGTCGATGAGGAGACAATTTCTTTCCTCATCAAACAAAGCAAAACAGATCAATCCAGAAAAGGACAACTATATTACATTTTCAACATTCTCTCCCCTACAAGCCCATTCAAAACACTTCTACCATACATACATTATAGGAAAACACCAACCCCCCCCCCCCCCCCCCCCCCCCCCCCTCCCCCCACCCCCCCCAACCCCCCCCCCCCCCCCCCCCACACCCCAAAACCACACTCCCCCCACACAAACAACCAAAACACCCCCCCCCCCCCCCCCCCCCCCTTTTTTTTTTTCATAAATGACACTAACCACCCAGCAACACGTTTTTTGGTTCCAAAAACACCCCAAAGCAGTCCTCCATCACTCAGGCTTCCACCAGAATCATACTCTAGTCACTCTTTCAGAATCTGAGCCGCCACCACAGCAGTACACAAGGGCTACCCCAACAGCAAGTACAAACACTGGGAAGGTAGTCTTCCGACGCCTTCAAATCCTACATTCGCCTCAGCCACAGCCATCTCAAAGAAGCCCAAAAGACCCTTACAAGCAGACACCCTAATACCAGCGGCCAAGGATTGAAGCTCAATCCAGCCAACACTCAAGGGCAAGGGCATGACCCAGCCTCATCAGCTTCCCAAGGGCGAGGGCATGGCCCAGCCAGCTAACCCTCTTCTTTCTTCTTGCTCTGAGTATTACTCAGCTTTCTCCCCTATTCACTCACCTAACTCCCTCTGGAGTTCTGCCCACCCCTGCCCCCCCCCCCCCACTCCTTCCCTCCTTTATCACCCGACTCCTGTCAGACCCCCCTCCCCGCCACCCTTGGCTCTGACTCCCGCAGGAGTCATCTTATCGACCCTCCCCCGGCCATAGCTTTTATATTATATACCATTAATTTAATGATATATAATAAAACCCATTTATTTCCTCTGTTTTGTTTTTTTATATAGATTTATATTTATATGCACCCACGTATATAAATATAGATCTATATATAATGCTGCCCCCCTCACGCTCTTGTTCCCACAGGAACACCCCCAGAGCACCAATTTCGCCCGTCACCCTCCAGCAGGAGTCTCCACCACCCCCTCATCTTTCCCGACTCCTACCAGAGCTGGCCACTATAGCTCTACTAACCCGAGCTGCGACTCGAGCACGAGTCTGTCATCGCCCCTCCCCGGCCCTAGCTTATATACCCATATTTATGTTTTATTTTCTATTTTATTATTTTCTTTATATATATATATATATATATATATATACGCACCCACGCATATAAATATATATTTATATATAGTGCTGCCACTCCCAAGCTCTAGCTCCCGCAGGAGCGATTCCGAGCACCCAACCCCCGCAGGGGTCACCGCCCAACTGCCACTCACCCTTCAGCTGGGGTCTCCACCCACCCTTCCTTTTTCCCGATTCCAGCTGGAGACGGCTCATACAGCTCTATCTCCCGCAGGAGTGCCCACGAGCTTCGACTCCCGCAGGAGTCAGCAACTGCCCCCCCCCAGGCCCTAGATTACCCCATCATATATATATGTATCTATATATTCATATAAATACATATTTATATATGGTGCCGTCACCCTCAAGCTCTAGCTCCCGCAGGAGCAATCCCGAGCACCTGACCCCTGCAGGGGTCATCGCTCAACTGCCACTCACCCTTCAGCTGGGGTCTCCACCCTCCCCTCCTCTTCCCCGACTCCAGCTGGAGAAGGCATATACAGCTCTATCTCCCGCAGGAGTGCCCACGAGCTTCGACTCCCGCAGGAGTCCACAAATCGCAAAAATCACAAAAGCTCAGGGTTCTCTCCCGGGACAGCATGCCAAACCAGCTAACATTTGTCAAACAATATCTAAGTGTGAACTCTTGAAACAGCTTTTATTGACTTTCAGTATATATCAGAAAACTATGTCCAACATTATTTATTGAACATAGCATAGGTTATAGTTTTGCGGATTTTCTGTTATAAATTCTAATTTGACTTCAGTTAGAGCTGTTTAAAATGTGAACACTTCTTCCTTTTTCATGGGGCTCTACACATCTCCTGGGAGTAGAAGGGCAGTAAAACGTATATAGATCTATCTTCTTCAACATGGACAACTAATTGTATTGTCACATGTACAGTTGTGTTAAAAAATAAGCTGTACAACATTAGTATCCTCTTAAATGACTAGTTATTAGCAATATCATATATGTTCCTCGCAAATTATATGAGTAATTGGTTAATTCATTGAATAGTAATTGTTCAGAATAATATGTGTGGATTTTATGACACTGGATTAATTCTGGAAAAGAAATGATGATGTTTAATTGTTTACACTTTATTTAAATATGGATAAAAGCTGTTTTAAAATATGTAAATGTTTATAAATGTACCCTTTTTAAAGGCATTGTATTTGTTTTGAAAACAACTCTTTATCTGAACATTTTTACTTTCTAAATCTTTAACTTGTTTGTTTAACTACACTTTCATTAATAAAGGTACGCGAGCTGTCACTATGTGGTACCTTTTCAAAAGGTACATGTTTGTAACTAAAGGGTTCATATTGGTACCTGAAAGTATATAAAATTTTAAGAGGAACACTTTTGTACATTTTCTGTACTATTGTGTACCCTTGAGGTATTAATATGGACCTTTTAGGTACAAATTTGTACCTTTTGAAATGGAACCACCCCAGTGACAATGGATAAACTTGTATTTAATCTAGGAAATAATGATTCCACATAATTTCTCATTTCTAAAACTTATTGTGTCTTGTGGTAAAACTCAATCTGGATAATTTTGTAGACACTGCATTTAATTATTGTTTTCATCATGGGTTAATTTGCTAATTATTTTTTTATTGATCAAATGATTTGTAAGAATTGCTGCATTGTAAGAATCATGAAAATAGTAAGAAATGAGGTTACAGGATGATGAAAAGATATCTTTACAAATGCTGTGAATAGTTCAAACCTCCAAATGATTAAAAATACATAGCCATTAAACAACTAAATAAAAATGCAAAGATTCAGATTATCTAAACTAGAAGTAAATTAATTTTGTGCTGTACTTATATGCAAGTATAAGCTACTGAGATGTTTTATATCTACCAAAAATTCATAATTTATTTTATTTTTTGTTTGTTTTGAAAATGTTTTATTTGGCATTATTTTATTTTCTTGCATTTAATAGATTATTATACAAATAGGTTTTTATTTTATTGTAATTATAATTTTAATTTTCAACAGAACAACAGTGGTGCTGGTATCTTGTAACAAGTACAGCAGTTTTTGTTAGACATTCTCACAAATGCATACAAATGCTTCAAAGCAAAACCCAAAATAAAAGGAGATTATAAAACAAATTTAGAAAGACATATAGTCACTGAGTACCCTCAAGAAAAATCCAGAAGGACCAAATGTGCCAGAACACATCAGATCTTTGATGTAAATCTCAGGTTAATTTTTCCAGTGGTAGAAGTCTGGTTACCGGTCTCAGCCACATATTGACTGGAGGTACCGGAGCAGTTGACCATAATAATAATAATAATAATAATAATAATATATTTTTGGCCAAGTATATGCAAAAATTCAATACACATTCTTTATGATAAAATTCATATTTTAAAAGCTTTTAATGTCAGTTAATGTATTTATTTTATTTTCATATAGAGTACCTCAAATATATATATATATATACATGTAAGCAGTTAGACATACAATAATGCTCTTAATTTACACCACTGATTGATTTAGAGGCATGCATACATACTGTACATATCTATGTATTTGGAAAAAAGAGACAACAATTTGGTTATGATGAAAATCAGATTTTATTACATGCTTTAGATTCAGGGTTAAGGTCATCGTCTTCTTTCTTTACAGTAAAAGAAAATCCGTAGTCAATATCATACTCATCAGCTGGAGCTTTATTTGAAAAAAATGTATGTTCTCTGCTCCAGCCAAAACATGCAGATACCCTGCAGGCCTCTAGCACCCTCGTATCGTTGTTTTTTTCTCAGTTATTTTGTTGCTTTCCGAGAATGATGGTTCACAGACCTTTCAACCCCTCTTCGTTTAGGCCACATGTCGAATCTTAAAAGAACACAACAACATTCAAATTGATTAATATCCTTTGGACTGGGTAAACTTATGCTTATGTTAGTGCCAAATAATATAAATACAAACTTTTCAGTGGCAAACAAGCAGGACAGTTCTCTGAAGGAACCAGGATGAGTTGAAAGGTATTTGTAGTGGTTGGCCATCTCTGCCACAAGAATCCTCTGCTTCTCCTGAAGAATCCTAACTAGCATGATGATGTTGAACGCTCTTGTTGTTAGATCGACAGAGTCTGAAATGCATTTATAAGAAGAAAGTTGTATCAATCATATGGATTTTACATCAACTTTTAAAGAATCAAAACTGGCAGAAGTCCAGTGTACATACCATGCCATACGGCGAAGACATCCACATCACTTCTGTTGTTTGTTGTCTTTGCTTCTGCTAGTGGAAATTACAAAAATAGTAAAACTTACAATTTTGACTACATGTAATATAAATAATAATTTCCTCACCGTCTGCCCACTCCTCTACATCACAGAACCAGTCTTCCAGTTGGTTTCCGGTCTCTGCCAGCTTTTGTGGTCTACAGTGATAAGCAATGAAAAATCATAATACTATTCAAACAGGTTACTGAACATCTAAAACAAATTCTACTGGATGTCATTAGCTTCTGATATCAACAGGTCAGTGGGATGGCCAAATTGTTAAACATCTGCTAATTCCAGCACATGACCATGAGAGTTACAGTAGCATGTCTGGTCACTGCAATCCTAGAGCGGAAACATTGCACTGTTCCAACCTCCGGCCCAAGAGTTAAACCACACCTATTCTGGTATGCCTCACTCCGTTTCGCCTGGTTAACATATACAAACAAACAAACAAGTGAACCAATAACAAAGTTTTGGCATCAGTTTAAGATAATCGTATAGTTCACCTATCTCACATTTAAATTCATGTGCTTTGGCATGAAACACCAAAATGAAGGGCTTAAAGAGGGTGCTGGAACTTTGGACAGCTTTTTGCAACTCTGGAGGTAGTGTCATTAGTTAATGTAGTCCACAAATCTTCATGTCTTTCCTAATTCTTAGCTGTAAATACACATTTAAAGAATGCCTGTGTTTGAATAAGAAAAGAAACAGTACAGAACAAGTACATGACAGTTTATATATTATAATCTAATTTTACTAGGTGAACATCAAAGAGCTGTTTTCTTGTTAATTTAGCTTCAACACATACAGTTTAAAGAACCTAGTGCATTCTTGAAATGATAATGCTTATGGTTCACATCTACTTAAATTGGCAGTATATCTGGTGTGGAAGGACAGATGAAGGGCTCTTCCTTGCAAATACTATCCACCTTGTATCACATAGACTCCCACTCAAAAATATCTCAGAAAACTGTCTGCGGAGATCTTGGCAGTCTATTAAAAATAATTATACCAACATCTTTTCCACCTACAATGGAAAGAATATAAAAATATTTTAAGATATATCACTTTAATACTTGCATGACCAAATCGGAGATAAAAAAGGCCATCATTATGCCTTAGTTTAAATAAAACCAAAATGTTACTCTAGCCCACTGTCATCTACAGATACAGGGATGAATGGAAACATTAAACACACACCAACAGTCACTGGAGCAAGGCCCTCTCACAGTTGGGAAGATTGGGGTTCCCATGATCTGTACCAGGTAAAAACAAAAAATGAACATTTATAACATTTCCAACTTATTCTAGAACTAGTAGACAGGCAGCATAAGCAGACGTCTAATTTCCTGGACCTTTTTTACAGTCCAATCAGTTTATGGTCTATAAGGTGTCATACAAATCAGACAAAACTAAATACTTTCTGATAAAGAAAAAAAAGGTTGGCCACTATCAACACCCAGAACAAATTGTTTTAAACAGTTAAACCACAATCTTTTGTGTGCTTATACTGTAGTTTAATGTTTTTCATAAACAATAGTAATAGTAAAACTAATGTGTCTCTTTCCGTTAATACAATAGTAGTGGAAGAATAAATACATGTACATTTTATCTCATACAACCATATATGCCTAAACATTGTAGATATTTAATATACATGGAATGAAAAACTAACCCTTGACTGATTCCAGATCAGTCTTGGCCTTCCTTACACAATGTGTCTGTCTCTTTCTCCAACATACCCTTGGTTCAGGTGTCTACTGGTGGTGCTTCCTGCAGATCACCAAGTTGTCATCAAGACTTGAGCTTATAATTGAGATCTTGATGATCAATACTAGTATCAATGTTCATAGATTGCTCATGGAGTTCTGTATCACTCATGGTGATAGGCAGAAACAGACTGAAAGACACAAGGTCAAGGATTAATCAAACACATACAAATATGTTAACAGAGATAGAGAGAGGGACAAGTGCTATTTAACAATATAGGCATGGGTTCTAAAAGTGCCTTTAGCTTTTGCTTGTTAGAAAAAAAAAAATATATATATTTACATATATGAACACCTTATAATTTACACCCGTGTATATATATATACAGTTAAAGTCAGAATTATTAGCCCCCTGTTTATTTTTTTCTCCAATTTCTGTTTAACAGAGAGAAGATTTTTTTTCAGCACATTTCTAATCAAAATAGTTTTAATAACTAATTTCTAATAACTGATTTATTTTATCTTTGCCATGATGACAGTAAATAATATTAAACTAGATATTTTTTGTTATATATTTACGAGGCAAGACCAAGCAATGTCAAGCGTGCTTTACTTTTGTATCAACAACGTCCTCACAACAATACATCACATGGCTTAAATAGTTGTCAAGAACCAATGAATAGCCAGACCCACACCCAGATCATTACAAACACACATAATGCCAATACACCACATCACCTTCCCCCTTAAGACAATCATTACATAAATCAAACATCACATTAATACAATTCAACATTAATTTGTTTCAACTTAGTCTCTGAAACGTTGTGGTAATTTAATAGTTTGTTTAGATCGACGTAGCCCCACTGGGCTTGCAGCCCCAGATACAGGGGGTTCAGCTGGAAGTCCAAAATCACATTCAACAGCTGGAGATTCCGTTAACCCTGGTTGTTGGCTGCTTGACTCCGTCAACTCTTTTTCAGAACTTGGTTTCTCTGAAGAGCTGAACGAACTCAACTGATCAGTTTCTAAGGAAGAATGACGTGGCCTCAACTGATCACCATGCCGTCTATACATAGTGATTGATAATGGATAACACACCTTATATGATACTGGTCCAGTCTGCTTCACCACCACTCCAGACAACCATTTTGGATCTCCTCCAGCTGTATTACGCAAGAAAACATATTCATTAACAGCAAAGGACCTTTCCCGTGCCTTATGATCATGTAAGTGTTTTTGCCAATTTTGCTTCCTGCAAACAACTTCATGAATATTTGGTTTCAGGAAATCCAACCTGGCACGGACATGTCTCCTCAAGAAAAGATCAGATGATGATTGGCCAGTGGTACAATTTGGGGTGGTGCGATAGCGCAATAAAAATAAAGATATTCTATCTTCAATGCACATCTGTTCGTTTTTCAGTTTTTTCATGCCTGCCTTAAAGGTCTGGACATATCTCTCTGCCAACCCATTAGTGGCTGGATGTCTAGGTGCCCCAGTACTATGCAAAATACCATTGCTTCTTACAAATGTCTGAAATTCATCTGAAGTAAAAGTATTGCATTATCAGTCACAATCTGTTCTGGTAATCCATATGCCAAAAACAACCGCTTCAGTCTGGTAATAGCTTGAGATGTAATGTGTGACATTCTGTAAACTTCTAACCACTTTGAATAAGCATCCACTACAATCATAAACATATTGTTCAAGAAAGGTCCAGCAAAATCTATGTGCAGACGTTTCCAAGACTCACCCGGAAATTCCCATGGATGAAGAGGAACTTGACTGGACACTTGTTGTTCTTGTTGACAAATTTCACACTCTTTGCAACATCTTTCCACATCCATATCAATTTTCGACCACCACACATACTTGTGAGCCAGGGCTTTCATTTTAACAATGCCAGGGTGTCCTGAATGAAGTTCTTGCAACACAGATTTCCGAAGGTTAAAAGGTACAATCACTCGTGTCCCCCATAGCACACAACCCTGTTCCTTTGATAACTCATCTCTTTTTGTCCAAAACACCTCCAACACTTCTGCCACTTTACTTGGCCAACCTTCCATTATATACTGGGCAACTTAAGATAGATATTGATCTCTTCTAGTTGCTCTAGCAGTCTGTGATGCATTTATAGGGCCTCATGTAGATGATTAGTTAGCAGGGTATTAATATGTGCTGACATGGCTTCTGTGCCCACATCTGTAATTTCAGGCAATGGAACTCGTGATAATCCATCAGCATTTCCATGCTTCTCTGTCTTACAGTAACAAATGTGGTAATCATAGGCTGCAAAAATTACTGCCCACCTCTGGATACGGGCAGCAGCCATCATTGGAAAGTGTTTATGTTCCCCAAATAAAGTCACAAGAGGTCTGTAATCAGTCATCAACTTAAATGATCGTCCCCACAGATATTGATGAATTTTGTTTTACTCCAAAAATAATGCCCAATGCTTCTTTCTCAAACTGAGAATACTTCTTTTCTGCAGGTGACAAAGTACGTGAAGCATAAGCAATAGGGCGTTCCTCACCATTTGGCATTGTATGCTGCAACACTGCTCCGATTCCACATGCTGAAGCATCACATGCTAGTGTCACAGGTAACTCTGGATCATAGTGTACTAACACTTTATCGCTGGTCAACAGTTCTTTGTACTTCTCAAATGCACTCTGTACTTTCTTCCCCTAATACCAGACCACTTGCTCTTTTAAAAGTCTATACAATGGTGCCAGCACTGTGCTCAGATTTGCTACAAAACGTCCATAATAATTAACCAAGCCTAAAAAAGCTTGCAATTCTTTTACATTTAAAGGTGCTGGATCATCCTGGACAGCCTTCACCTTGTCTTTTGTTGGATACACTCCTCCCTTATCCATCACATGACCCAGATATTCAATTTGAGTCTGGCCCCACTCACATTTACATTTTTTTACCCTTAATCCAGAGTCTTGTAACCGCTGGAGCACTTGGCAGAGAATTGATAGATGCTCTTGTTCATCTTTTCCCACAATCAACAAATCATCCAAATATACAACAACTTTCAGGTCCTTTGTCAAATTTTCCATAATACGCTGAAAAATAGAAGGGGCTGAACTAATGCCAAAAGCCAGACGATCATAGACATAAAGTCCCTTGTGAGTGTTGATTGCTGTATATTTCTTTGAGTCATCATCAAGCAAAACTTGCTGGTATGCCTGAGCTAAATCAATTTTAGAGAATACTTTTCCTCCACTTAAAGTGGCCAGAACTTCTTCAATTCTTGGTAACGGGTATGTTTCGTGTTGGCAAATTGATTTACAGTGACCTTATAGTCCCCACATAACCAAATTGTTTTATCTTTTTTTACCACAGGGACAACTGGAGCAGCCCATTCACTGTACATAACTGGAGATATAATATTTGCTTTCTCCAATCGCTCAATTTTCTTTTCCACCTGTTGGGTAGTGGATGACTCTTGATAATTTTTGGCTGAACATCTGGTTTTACTGAAATTGAAGCTTTAATATCCTTCAAAGTTACCAGCTCATCCCTGAAGACTTCATTGTATTTCTCAAGCACTTCCTGAATGTATGTAGGCTGTTTCAATTGATACACATTGTGAATTCCTTTCCAATTCAATTAATTTTATGCATCCAATTCCTACCACACAAATTGGGTCCGTTACCTTCAACCACAAGCAAGGCCAATTCATTTATTTGATGTTCATACTGAACAGTGGCTCTGAATTGTCCCAAAACTTTAATGCTTTCTTCTGTGTAAGTCTTTAATTTTTCTTCAGCTCTTTCCAGTGGCACATTAATAAATGACTGCTTGTATGTTTGGTGTGAAATTATACTCACAGCAGCTCCCGTATCTTGCTGATTCACAGTAAAATTGACTATAAACTTCTGTTTTTCCGAATCACTCAACAGGGAAAACATTTCCAATTCTGGCTCTTCGGCACACATATAAGCCGTCATGTTGCGCTTACTCACACGCTTACTATTATTCTGGTAAGACTTCTCTTTTTCTCAGCACGCTTTTTTTATATGCCCAAATTTTCCACACTGATGGCATTTAGAACTCTTAAAATAGCATTCCTGTAGTATGGTTGCTACCTTTACATCGATAACATGCATACCTCTGGTGATGCGCAGTTTTCACTTTTTCATGAGGCTATATATATATATACACACACATACACACACACACACACACACACACACACACACGGTCAAACACTTACGGTCAAAAGCTTGTGCTCTCCAACTCCTGCACATCACACTAACAACTAACGTCTCACACCAAAACGTGCGTACTATATGCAGCATACTACACATTCGCAATAGAAAAGTAACTCAAAGTACATGACATGCAAATCAGCAAGAACACAGTATATAACACAAAAACTTATGAAAATTACCCAGAACAATAAACTATGAAAATATGGCTCTAACAATATATATATATGTGTGTGTGTGTATATACATATATATGTGTATATATATATATATATATATATACACACACACACACACACACACATATATATATATATGTGGGGCATGGGTGGGCCGAACTCCAGCGGGAGTTGAGTGAGTGAATGGGGGAGGAAGCTGAGTGATACTCAAAGCTGGAAGGAAGAAAGAGGGTTAGATGGCTGGGTCGTGCCCTCGCCCTAGGGTTGCTGATGAGGCTGGATCGTGCCCTTGCCCAAGAGAGTTTGGGGCTGGATTATGCCTCTGACCTTGGCCGCTAGAATTAGGGTGTCTGCTTGTGAGGGTCCTCTGGGCTTCTTTGAGATGGCTGTGGCTGAGGCGAATGTATGATTTGAAGGCGTCAGAGGACCACCTTCCCAGTGCTTGTATGTGCTGTTGAGATAGCCCTTTGTGTGCTGCTGAGGTGGCGGCTCCGATTCTGAAGGAGTGGCTAGAGTATGATTCGGGTGGGAAGCCTGAGTGATAGAGGACTGCTTTAAGGTGTTTTTGGAACCAAAAACGTGTTACTGGGTGGTTTGTGTCGTCTATGAAAAGGGGGGAGAGGGGGCTTGAGCTTAGAGTTTTTCTATAGTGTATGCATGCTTGGAGTGTTTGGAAAGGGCTTGTAGGGTAGGGAATGTTGAAAATATGAATTAAATGTCCTTTTCTGGATTGATCTGTCTTACTTTGCTTGATGAGGAAAGAAATTGTCTTCTTGTCAGTCAAAGTTAGATTTGATATGGTGGGGTGGATATTGGCATCGAATGAAGATGTTACTGTAATTTCGGAGCATCTCAGAAATCCAAAAAAAGCGAGAGTAAACATTGCATCCAATGTGTGATCTGTGTGGGTGGAAAAGTATCCTTTTCTGAGTGTGGAAATGCATTGGGATAATATGGTGTGTGTGATGGGCAGCCTGGGGTCTGGGGGGTTGGAGGGGGGTGGGGCTTTTTTGGATGCCTTTGATAAGAAGGCTGGTTTGAGGGTTGGCAATTGACTTGAATATGGAGCCGTACATTAGCTTGTGGAAAAATTGGATTCCACTTAAATAGCTTTTGATAGAGCTGGCTTGAATGTGTTTGTGTGAATGTAAATATGTGATGAATGAAGTGATTGTATAGGGAAAAATTGGGAAAAGAAGTGTTGTACAGGGAATGAAAATGCTTGAATGCCTTCCATGCAGTGAAATATGTTTGTAAAGTCCTCGGATCCACAGCTTGTAAAATAAAAGATATGGATGTGTGGTGCAAGTGGTGCATGGGATGATTTAATGGAATATCATCTCTGAATAGGGAGGGATAGGAGTCGGGTGTGCCTCTGCTTCTGGTGCCAATTCTCTGAACTTCTGATAGGATGAGATTCTTGATAGTGTTGGAGATCGGTGGTGGTTCCAGGACTGGAGCGTTGTGCGGAATGGGGAGGGGCGTGGCTGTGGCAAGCATGAAGGGGGGCCGTGCGGAAGAAATATTAGTAGGGAGTGGGGGATGTTGGGGAGGATTAGTAATGGAGGTGGGTGCTTTGTGGTGGGAAAAAGAGGGAATATTAGAAGAGGGGAAATGAGAAGGGAGAGGAAGAGCGTTTGGACTTGTATAGAGAGAATGAGAGGGAATAAGCTGGGTAGAAGAGTGAGGGAGGTTAGAAGGGAAAGGGTTGAGAGTAGTGGGGATAGCTGGAAGAGCTGGACTGGAGTTTCTGCTGGATTGTGGGGCTGGAGGCCAAGGGAGGCTTTCTGGCTGGGTTGGTTGGTGATGAGCTGGGGCTGGTGTTTCTGGGTGAGCGGAGCTTCCGTTTCGGTCCATTTCGCTGTAGTTGATGTTGATTTGTTGCCAAAGTTGAGTTATTGCTGGTGTTGAGTAGTAGCTTGTTGTAAGTTGTTGTTGTTGTTGTAGCTGTAGTTGGTGCTGGAATGTTGGTTGGATTTGAGGTATTGAAGACGGAGTTGCTGAAGGTTGAATCTTTAAGCTTAGGAACTGGAGCAGTCCTGTTAGTTGCTTTCTTTGGAACGAAGATAAGGGAGTGATTTTTTCTAGGCTACTTATAGTGGGTTTGGATCGATCTTATTGGTTAGCTAATGATTCTGAATGAGAGATCAGCCGTGGTCAATAATATCACGTGTTCCTCTCAAAATTTGTTTGTGAAACTTCACATAGTGAGATGAAATCTAGCAGTAGATCTTTGGTGAACAGTCCGACACACTATACTCTCACCTGGGGTTTATGCTCAAAGCACACGCTGACCTACTGGCTGCAGCTCATGATAGAGAGAAAGAGAGATAGAGAGTGTGTGTGTGTGTGTGTGTGTGTGTGGTCAGGTGATGTGCGTTTTTAGCCGTGTAGTATGGACGGAGAACTTTTCAGAACCGCTAAATGAAACTCCAGTGTGTTTCCTGCAATTTCTCCCTTCAGTTTCTTCTTCATCTCTCTGATTAGGCTCGTTTGAGGTGCGCCCCGCCTTGACTGCAGTGTAGACGAGAGCAGGCGGCTGCAGTAAGAGGAGGGCTCAAAAATACATCACAAGTCGGACAAATCTCGAATCTCGCTGTTTTGCTGCCTGGAAACGTCACCAGTGGTGAAGATCGCGTTTGCATTTTTTTTATCGCAGACGAATGACCTCATAAAAATACTATGGTGATTTATAGTAAATATTATAGTGTTTTTGAGCATCTTTTTCAGTATTGGGTTATGTTTATAGTTGTGATACCAGAGCAAATATAGAATTTAAATAGGCTATTTGTTATAGTATGGTTCAAAAACACTATAGTATTCCTATAAATTACTGTAGTATTTTTAATGTGGGAGTGGATGCAATTGAAATATCACTGTTTTTACAAAAAGATGATCACAATCACAGATGAACAGCTCATTACTTAAAAAGGTTTATGTAAAAATCTGTATATTCAACAGTGGTAAATGTTAAAATAATGTCAAAATAATCAGCTTATACAGCAGGAAAGCTTTCAAGAAATCTCATTTGGCTATAATAAATTTGCTTAGGTAGTGAGATGCTTTTGAGAGACAGGTCATGACAAATGTTTGTTTGTTTATTTGTTTTGCTAGGAATGTCCCAGAATTTGGCATTTTATTGAAGAAGTGGTCCATTTCTATAGTCATTTCAGACTTTCTATAAAAGGCATTAGAAGGTATAAAGGGAAATACAGCTGAAGACAGAATTCTTAGCCCTCTTGTGAAGTTAAAGAAATGGCATTGCATCAAATATGTAAAAGTGCTGTTTAACAGATTTTGTAGTTTTATAAACTCATTTCTACTAACTAACCTGTCTAGTGTTTGCTATGATGACTATATTATATTATATATTTGACATAATATTTTACTAGTTTTTTTGCTAGATACTAGTATTCAGCCTAAAGTGCACTTTAAAGAGTTAACTACAGATTAATTATGTTATTGAAAAACAGGAAAGCCTAAAAGTAGAAAAGGTTTGGTTTTGGGGCGTCATTTATTAATTGGATTAAAATTTTCTACACATCACAAATTCCTCTGTGCACCAACCACATCACATATTTGGGTATCAATGTTTCTGCCAGGCTGTCAGAGTTGTCTGCCCTCAACTATACTCCACTACTTAAAAAAAATAGATGACGATCTTCAACGTTGGATGAACCTACCATTATCCGTTATGGGCAGAATATCAGTAACTAAAATGTCCATACTCCCAAAAATAAACTATTTATTTTCAATGATCCCAACACAGCCCACTCGTACCTGGTTCAAATCTCTAGATTCATTGATTACAAAATTTTACTGGAAAAACAAGAGCCCAAGAATTAAATTGACAACCCTACAGAAACCAAAACCAAATGGAGGATTAGAAGCACCACATTTTTTCAACTTTCTTCTGGCAAATCAGCTCCAAAATATACATAAATGGATTAAACCTAACCCATCAGAATACGCATGGCAAGATATTGAACAATCAATCTGCAAGACATTAACATTTCAGAATGACCTTTTCACAGTCAAACAATCAAAAATCATCACTGTTTTAAAATGCCAACAATAAAAGCAACTCTGACAGCCTGGGGGAAATTTCATCAGATCACAAATTCCCCACTCACACCATCTAAATACACCCCAATCTGGAATTACCCTGATTTCCTAGCTAACAAGAAGCCACTCAACTTTCTTACATGGGCAGATAAGGGAATCACACAACTTCAGCATATCTTTAATAATTAGATTAGATTCAACTTTATTGTCATCACACATGTACAAGTACAAGGAAACGAAATGCAGTTTAGGTCTAACCAGGAGTGCAATAGCAGCAAGTGCAGGATACAGGTATAAGTTATAAAGTGCAGTTATAGAAAAACTATGGTGATATTTACAAATGGATGTACTATCAACATTATATACAGGTTGTGTTAGCTATGAACAGAGATTTACAATAGATGAATAAATGTACAGGTTTCTATTAATAATCAGAAGTGTGCAGATAGATAAACATAATTACAGGTGTATATGTACAGTGGGTGTGTACATAATTTACAAATGTACATGTGCAGTAGGTGTGTACAGTTCAAATAAATGAATCTGTGCAATTTTTAAATGTGCAAATGTTAAGTAGTGCAGTGATTATGAGGAGTCTGAGTTATGAGGAGAGTGGGGGTGTGTATCAGGGGGGCAAAAAGTCAGTGGGGAGCAGAGTTCAAAAGGGAGACAGCTCTGGGGAAGAAGCTGTTCTTTAGTCTGCTGGTTTTTGTCCGGGGGAGCCTGAAGCGCCTGCCAGAAGGCAGGAGAGAAAACAGTCTGTGAGCAGGGTGAGAGGAATCTTTAAGAATACTGCGTGCTCGGCGCAGACAGTGTTTCCTCTGGATGTCCTCTATGGCTGGCAGTGTGGTCCCTGTGATGCGTTGGGCAGTTTTCACCACCCGCTGCAGTGCCTTACGCTCCGCAACAGAGCAGCTTCCATACCAGACTGTGACACAGTTCGTCAGGATGCTTTCTATTGTGCAGCGGTAGAAGTTCAGCAAGACGGCTGATGACAGCTGGTTCTTCTTAAGTTGCCTTAAGAAAAATAGGCGCTGGTGAGCCTTCTTGACCAGGCTGGAGGGGTTGCTGGTCCAGGAAAGGTCCTTGGAGATGTGGGTCCCCAGGAACTTGAAGGATGAGATGGGCTTGACGGCCATCCCATTGATGTGGATGGGATCATGTGAGCCTGTTGGCCCCTTCTGAAGTCCACAATGAGCTCCTTGGTCTTGTCGGTGTTAAGGAGCAGATTATTGTTGGTGCACCACGTGGCCAGATGCTGTATCTCCTCCCTGTAGGCAGTCTCATCATTGTTGCTGATTAGACCAATCACTGTGGTGTCATCTGCAAATTTGATGATGGCGTTGGATCTGTTCACAGGCCTACAGTCGATGGTGAAAAGGGAGTAGAGGAAGGGGCTCAGCACACATCCATTTTCTTCACCAGGGACCGTACATTGGCGAGGAAGATGCTGGGTAAAGAGAGCCGGTGTGGTGTTAGCTTTAGCTTAGCTCTTAGCCCGCCGCGCTTCCCCCGCCTTTGTTTACGTTCGCATGGCCGTCTTCGAGCACTTCCGCCCGGCCGGACAGAGCGCTCAGCCTCGGGTGTCCTGGCGATCTCTGGGATGAGTGGTAGATTGCTGATAAAACTGTCCGAAATGCACAAACCAATATCCAAGATCTCCTGTCGGGTGTACGATGTAAAGGCATTACTGTTCTGCACGAACAGACCCGAAATGAGCAGGAAAAATACTGCAAAATTGCAGAAACTGGAGAGACGCCGAGCCTGGCGATGTGTACGCGCCGCCATCTTGGTCATATCCTCCATCATAATAATTTGACTATTTTCCCATATAGCCTAGACATACAGCATTGGGAGTAATTGCTTTTTGGAATATTTACAAATCAAATCATCAATTAAATCAAAATTACTTAACCAATCAATCAATCTAGACCTTTTCCTTCAAATCTCACCTTGGAGCTTTGTTTCCAAACACAGCTCCAACGTCATCGTTAAATTTGCTGATGACACAACGGTGGTGGGCCTAATCACAGATAATGATAATAAAAGTGATTTGATTTGATTTGATCTCAGAGTTTATCAGTATATCTTCCTCCAATAAATTGCTCTCCCAAATATACAAAATGATATCAAAATCAGACAACGCATTAGTTCTACCATCCGCTAAATGGGAATCAGACTTATCCATTACTCCCAATGCTGCATTCTGGACTCAAATTTGCAAAAACACATTCTCCATGACTAAAAATGCTAACTTACAACTTATACAGTATAAAGCACTTCACAGATCTCATTTAACTGGGCAGAAATGATTTAAAATAGGTTTTACATCAGAAATATGTTCACATTGCACACAAAACACCCCGGACACTTATCTTCACGCCTTATGGCATTGCACTTCAATTAAATCATTTTGGGAAAGGGTTACTGACTCTCTCTCTAACTTAATGGGATGTCACATCCCACTGTCTCCCTCCCTCTGCATATTAGGTGATACATCCACAATAGAAATAAATAATACAGATGGTCAGTTATTGCTGGTGGCGCTGACTGTCGCCAAGAAAACTATCCTCATGAACTGGAAATCAAGAAATACCATTCACATCTCATCCTGGAAAAACTTATTATCAGAATACGTCTCCATTGAAGATCCTCTTTGCCTGAAGCCACTCCCCAACAACACCTTCATCAGTACACAGACAGGAGGGGAGGGGGGACAGGGGGTCAGGTAGAGGTAAGAAACTGTCTCTGATATTAAATCTAATTAAAAATAAAATGAATCAAAGAGGGAAAAAATAAAATAAAAAAGGGAAAGGGGAAAGAAAAAAAGAAAGAAAAAAGAAAAAAATCTATTATAAATTTCATAAACACTTGCCACATTATAATTCAGTCTTTACGTACTTCTACCGCTTTTGTACTATTTGTTTTCCTTTTCTGTCTCTCTCAAATGTATTTATTAATTTTATTATTATTATTATTATTATCATTTATTACCCTTATTATTATTATTATTATTATTCTTTTTTTCTTTTTCTCTCTCTCTCCCTCAAGGTGAAAGAAGTGGGAAAGAAAGGGATTGTGAGGTTGGCGGGGGGTCGTGGTGGCTGTGGTGTACTCGCACTGATAATAATAATTACCTGGCCGGTCTAACAACAGATAAAAAAAAATAAAACCAAGTATTAAAAAAAATTAATAAATAAAAAATACTTGCACATACTTACATATAGTACATTCACAGGGTAAGTGTGACGTGGGCATGGCAGCCTGGGCATTTGCACCGGACTGATCCATGCTGCACGCAACTGACAAACACTGTACACTTCAAGGCAGATCAGATAACTTTCACCTCCTTAAATTATTGTTAAAGCTGTTTTATTATTATTATATTTATTGTTTTTCATTTTTTGTTGTTGTTGTTGTCGGTGTGTGTATTGTAGTCATCACGTTTCCCGGCCCACCTTTAGATCTATTATTATTATTATTATTATTAATTCATCAAATTGTTAGTTAAATTCTTCTTTTTAATATTATTCTTTACTTTTGGTTTTTATTTTCTGTATATTATCATTATTATAGTAATGTTTTTTATTATTATTCTCATTGTTTTGTTTGCAGCGCTTTATTTTTCTACTTTTTTTCTCCCACTCTTCCCCTTCCTTTTCAGTTTTTTTTCCCCTTTTTTCTTCTATTTCCTTTCTTCTACTTACTAATATTATTATTATTATTACTATTATTATTATTCATTATTTTCATTTTTGGTCCTCTTCCTGATTTCCCAACCTCCCCTCAGCTCCTCACTATTATCATTAATAGTATGATCTTTACTCTTGTTACCATTATTATCATTACTATTCTGACCTGTCCTCCCGTTATCTCCTCATTATTATTATTACAAGTATTTCTACCATTGTCATTATTCAGGTTGCTGTAGTTGTTGTTGTAGTAGTGGTAGTAGTAGTAGTAGATGTAGTAGTAGTAGTAGTAGTAGTAGTAGTAGTAGTAGTAGTAGTAGTCATTGTAGTAGTAACGATTGTATTTGTAGTTGGGATTGTTGAAGTAGTAGTTGTAGTACTTTCTGTAGTAGTAGATGTCGTTGGTGTAGTGGTACCAGAAGTAGTAAAGGTGTTGGTGTAGTAGTAGTAGTCTGTGTACTAGTATCAGAAGTAGTAGATGTTGTTGATGTAGATGTTGTAGTAGTAGTATCAGTTGTAGTAGATGTTGTAGTAGT
>CAIGQZ010034502.1:0-12847 GCA_903798205.1 Danio tinwini
CACACACACACACACACACACACACACACACACACACACACACACACTCCTGTCCAAGTTGTGATTTTCATGAGTGTCCAGAATTGTCTTCTGATCAGTTTATATTGTCAATAATGGTGTAAATGAAGATAAATACACTGCTGGAGGCTCTACACACTCGCGCCGCTTCCTCTGAAGGCAAACTGAATCTCTGCTTCTGATTATTACTGTTTCAGATCTGAGATTACAGAGATCATTCAGGCTGAACACATCTGTAGGTCAACTCTGCAGGCTGGGTTACGGGAGGTTGGGTTACCTTTAGGTTGTTTGGTTGTTGTTAGGCTGTTGTTAGGTTACCCTGCGCTGAGCTTGGAGGCTGAATGCTGAGTTTCTCCTTCGGCTCTAATGACACAGGAGTGTTCAGATTGTTCAGTCTTCCTCATCCTCAGCACAGAGACAGGAAACAGGAAAAGGAACTGCACTCCCTGTGTGTGTGTGTGTGTGTTTGGGTGGAGGAGCGCAGGCAGAAAGCGAGAGTTGAATGTGTTTCTGTAATGAGCAGAGGATCATCATGTATCTGCTGGACTCCTGCACTGCTCTGCTGCTGCTGCTGCTGCACGGCTGCTGGATCTCAGGTACACTGCTTCACCTGTTCACCTCATTACTGTCTGATCTCTGTGATGATGATGATGATGATGATGATGATGATGATGATGATGATGAAAATAGCCCAGTCCTTGTATTTGTATGCATGTACATTTCTGTGTGTGTGTTTCTCAGCATGTTTAAGTATGTTTCTGTGTGTTTCTGAATGTGTGGGTTTCTGTGTGTGTGTATTTGTTTCTGTGTATTTGTATGCGTGTACATTTCTGTGTGTGTGTGTTTCACAGCGTGTTTAAGTGAGTATGTTTCGGTGAGTGTGTGTGTGTGTTTCTGGGTGTGTGTGTGAGTGTGACCACCTACATGTCTTCCTCTGTTTCTTGCAGTATGGCTCTAGTCCAGTTATAATAAACAGTCTTTTGTGTGGAGTTTGTGTTACGGAGCCTGACCTGACTCATGATATAGAGGACGCTCCTCAGTGTGTTAATGCTCCGCTGTTGGAACTTTTACATCAACACATGCAGGGTTTTAAGATGAAAATATTTTACTTTTGACAGTAACTTCACCAACACCGCTGCTGCTCCAGTGATGTTAGATTAACTCAGTAATGCTGTGTCCTCATAAATATCCCCTCAGCAATGATGAGAACACATAAAAGGGTCACAAAAACACCAGAGCACATGTGTTACACAAGGATCTCATGGCCGTGACCCAGCTTCAACATTTCTTTTCAAACTGGAAGAACGAATTTGCCTAAAATAACGCAAAAACAAGCAATTTTAATTTTTTAGCTAAATATATGTGTCCTAATAGTGTTTTCAGCAGCGTGGGACACATATATGACCGTCAACATCTCAACAAATGTTTTGGTGTTTCGTGACCCTTTAAACTGTGTGTGTGTGCTGAACAGCATTAGTAAACACACACGTCACATTCTCACTGATGATGGCAGATGAAGATGAGCATCTCTGACGATCAGTCTAACAGCAGAGAAAGATACCAGACGGATGTGTTTGAGACAGTGAACATTCTTAATTATTGAAGCAGAACAATAAAATCAAGCCAGCGCTGAAATATTGAACACACCAGGAGATAAGAGAGAAGCCATCGGTCATCCTGACACACACACACACACACACACTCCTGTGTATTACTACTACATTTCAAAAATTAATTTTCTCCAGGGCTGTAACAATTGTCCGTCTGCATACCTAGATGATGTAGTGATATTCAGGCACACGTTGGTGGACCATCTGCAGCACATGAAATAGGCCCTGAAAAAATTCAAGGAGCGGGTTTGTTCTTAAATGTGACAAAGTTTAAGTGGGGACAGAGGGAACTAATTACCTGGGGTACAGACTTGGTAATGTAGACCACAGGTGGACTAGGTAGAAGCAATTTGAAGGAGCCAAAAACCTAGGACGAAAAAGGAGGCTCGTTCCTTCCTAGGACTACTGGGCTGGTACCAACAATTCATCCTGGACTTCGCCTCAGCGGCAGCACCCCTAACAGACATGGTCTCTAAAAGGATGAAGAATCCAGTCGTTGTGACTGATGCCTCTGAACATGTGTAGACTATTGTGAAGGGGAGGCTATGTACACATCCTGTGTTGAAGAGTCCTGATTTCTCTGCGAGTGGACGCATCGGATAGAGGAATTGGCGTGAACAAGGACCAGCTGGACAATTCAATTCAATTCTCCTTTATTTGTATAGCGCTTATACAATGTAGATTGTGTCAAAGCAGCTTCACATGGAAGTTTATAGTGAATGTAAACAGTGTCAGTTCAGTATTCGGAGTTTAAGTTCAGTTCAGTTTAGCTCAGTTCAGTGTGGGTTAATAATCACTACTGAGAGTCCAAACACTGAAGAGTAATCCATCGATGAGCAGCTCTACAGATCCTGAACCATGCAAGCCAGTGGAGACAGCGGCGAGGAAAAAACTTCATCAATTGACGAAAGTGAAGAATTAAAAAAACCTGGAGAGAAACCAGGCTCAGTTGGGCACGACCATTTCTCCTATGGCCAAACGTCTTGTGCAGAGCTGCAGTCTAGGCGCAGTAGCTGGACCTCAGCGAAGACACGTCTGTCCCTGGAGCGTCACAGGAATCAGTCTTATGCTCTCCATCATGACCACCACAGCAGCAGCTCAGGATACGGCCTGGTCCAGAAACCTTGGGATCGTCTCGTCGCTGGTCTTGGATCGTATCAGTGGCACTGCATAGTCTGAGGGTCTCGAGATGAGTACCCCCAGGTGGAAATACAGAATAAGGAGAATAATTAGCGTAGCTGCTGTTCATAGTGTTTATAAACAAGAAGCAAAATCGTGTGTGGGGCACATCATGCGTCATACCGCTATGTAATGCACTGAGTGTATGCTTTGCTAAAAAGATAGGTCTTTAATCTACTGTTGAAGAGTGAGAGTGTGTCTGAGCCTCGGACATTATCAGGAAGGCTATTCCAGAGTTTAGGGGCCATAAATGAGAAGGCTCGACCTCCTTTACTAGACTCTGCTATTCTAGGTACTACAAGAAGCCCTGAGTTTTGAGATCTTAAAGAGCGGGTTGGATTGTAGCGAGACAAGAGGTTGGTTAGATAAACAGGAGCTCGATTATTTAAGGCTTTATAGGTAAGAAGCAATATTTTAAATTCAATACGAAACTTAACAGGCAGCCAGTGTAAGGAGGATAAAATTGGGGTGATATGATCATATTTTCTAGACCTGGTAAGAACTCTGGCAGCTGCATTTTGTACTAGCTGAAGTTTGTTAATAGAGGATGCTGGGTAACCAGCAAACAGAGCATTACAGTAATCCAGCCTAGAAGTCATGAAAGCATGAACTAGCTTTTCTGCATCTGAGATGGATAGCATACTTCATAATTTAGCAATATTTCTCAGATGAAAGAAGGCAGTTTTTGTGACATGGGATATATGATTTTTAAAGGTTAAATTGCTGTCTAATATGACACCCAGATCTTTTATAGTAGAGCTAACTCTAACTCTGTATCCTCTAGTTGCAGGTCGAGTTGTGAGATCTGCTGTGTGCAGGATTTAGGCCCAATAAGTAATAATTCTGTTTTGTCTGAGTTTAAGAGAAGATAATTGTTGGTCATCCAGTCTTTAACATCTTTAATACACTCAGTTAGCTTAGACAGTTCAGACATCTCATCCGGTTTAGTTGAAATGTATAATTGAGTATCATCTGCATAGCAGTGAAAACTGATCCCGTGTCTTCTAATAATGTCCCCCAGGGGAAGCATGTATATTGTAAACAGCAGAGGGCCTAAAACTGATCCTTGAGGGACCCCGTACTTTACCAGTCTTACTTGTGAAAGTTGTCCATTAATATTCACACACTGGTAACGATCAGCTAAGTATGACCTAAACCATTGAAGAGCCTGTTCTTGGACACCTGTAGAATATAAGCGGTCTATGAGGATATTGTGATCAATGGTGTCAAAAGCGGCGCTAAGATCTAGTAGAACTAATAGTGAGATGCACCCTTGGTCAGCAGCTAAGAGTAAATGGTTGGTTATTTTCACTAATGCGGTTTCTGTGCTGTGATGAGGCCTGAAACCTGACTGAAACACTTCAAAAATATTGTTCATCTGCAGAAAGGAGCATAATTGGGTAGAAACAACTTTTTCTAGTATTTTAGACATAAATGGAGGATCTGAAATAGGCCTATAATTAGCTCAGCTGCTGGGTCCAGTTGTGGTTTCTTAATAATAGGTTTAATAACAGCTAGCTTGTAAGGATTTGGAACATGGCCTAAAGCTAAAGAAGAGTTGATAACGTTAAGGAGAGGTTCTCCTATAACAGGGAGCAGCTCTTTCAGTAATTTTGTTGGAATTGGATCTAACATACATGTAGCTGGTTTGGAACTATTTATAACTTTATCTAGCTCTTCCTGTTCTATGATTTTGAAGCATTGTAGGTTATTTTGATTCAGTGGAGTGTTTACTGGATCTGGAGTATAAGGTGGTGCAGAAAGTTTAACATCTTCTATTTTCTGTCTAAAGTCTTCTATTTTATCACTGAAATAATTCATGAAGTCATCACTACTAATATGCGGTGGGACATTTTGTTCCAGGGATGACTGATTATTTGTTAATTTAGCAATGGTGCTAAATAAAAATCTAGGATTGTTATGATTATTTTCAATCAGTTTGCGGAGGTGCTCAGCCCTGGCAGATTTAAGAGCCCTCCTATAGCTGGACATACTGTCTTTGTACGCAATTCTAAAAACCTCTACGTTTGTTTTTTCCATTTACGTTCCAGGGCACGGGTTGCTGTTTTGAGAGCGCGAGTATGACTATTGTACCATGGTGTAGTTTTATTCTCTCTAGCCTTTTTTAATTTAATGGGTGCCACCGTATTTAGTGTGCTAGTAAAGATGGCATCCATACTGCTGGTTACTACATCAAGGTCATTTACGTTTGCGGGTGTATTTCGAATTAAAGAAAGATCAGGGAAGTTACTTATGAATTCATCCTTAGTGGATGGAACGATAGTCCTACCAGGGCGGTATATTGGTGCAGATCTGATCATTTCAGGTGAACGCAGCTTATATAGCAAGAGGTAGTGGTCTGTAATATCATCACTTTGTGGTATAATGTCTACATCAAAGACCTCAATTCCGTAAGACAATATTAGATCTAATGTATGCTTTAAGCGATGGGTTGGACCAACCACATTTTGTTTTATCCCAAGTGAATGTAGTAGATCCATAAAGGCGAGCCCTAGTGTATCATTGGAGTCATCTACATGGATGTTAAAGTCTCCTACAATTAGTATTTTATCAGTTTTAACTAGTAAGTCAGAAATAAAATCAGAAAACTCTTTTAGAAAATTGACATAGGGTCCTGGGGGTCTATATATGGTGATTATAGCGAGAGATATCGTAGGTTTTTGCATAATATCTGGTAGCATAACATTAAGAGCCAATACCTCAAAGGAGTTAAACATAAGTCTCTTTCTCTGACTAACATTAAGAATATCACTAAAGATTGATGCAACTCCACCACCACGACCAGTTTGACGAGCCTCATGCTTATATGAGAATCCTGGAGGAGTAGCTTCATTTAAGCTAATACAGTCATTTTGTTTCAGCCAGGTTTCAGTGAGACAGAGTGCATTAAGATTGTTATCTGTTATTATTTCATTTATGATAAGTGTTTTAGGTGCTAGTGACCTGATGTTTATGAGACCAAGCTTTACTAAGTTAGTATTATCCTTTTTATTGGATTTTCAGCTTTTATTCTTAATAGATTTTTTCTAGAGGACACAGTACGTTTAATTGTTGATCTAATAACCCGAGGAACAGACACAGTCTCTATGGGGTACTCTAGACATGTGTTACTATAATTTAAGTTGGACGAACAAGAGTCTATAGCAGTGGCAGTGACGTCACTCAAGAGCAAGAGCAACCTGTGTTATTCCTGAGTCGGAAGCTGTTGCCCAGGAAGGAAAAAGTTAGCAGCAGACGTCTTGTTGAGGTTTCCTCACACTATGTGGCTAGGAGAGGGATAATGTAAAGAATTTAGGCTTCTTCTCTCCATCTTTGATGGCTGCGTTGGTACACACACGTGTGATCGAAGATGGCGCCGAGCATGGCGGCCGTGTTGCGAGCTCCCAGCGAACTTCGTTGTGTTTTTGTATGTTTTACTTGTATTTTTGTTGTTTTTTGTGCTGGATGTACACACTCTTATTGCCTACGACAGACACACACTTCGAGAAATTGGCTCCCTCGTCGCACACCGAAAACTGGACTTTGAGTTCTTCAACGACGCTCTGTTTACAAACACAACAACAGAGCCCTTTGTCTGGGCCACACAACCGAGGCGACGACGCAAACGCAGCCGGAAAAGAGGAAAGAGAGCCGGCATCCTGGTCAGACTAAGACGCCGTGGATTTCGACCTCCGCTCCCCACCATTCTGCTGGCTAACGTTCAGTCACTGGACAACAAACTTTGCGAGCTACGGGCGCGCATTTCCTTCCAACGGGAAACAAGAAACTGCTGCATTATCTGTCTTACAGAAACCTGGCTATCTGCGGAGGTACCAGACACAGCTGCTGAACTTTCGGGGTTCTCCTTGCACCGCGCGGATAGAACGAAAGAACTCACAGGGAAAAGCAAAGGAGGAGGTGTTTGTTTCTTTATTAACAACTTATGGTGTGATGAGAGAAACATACACCCAGTTAGATCATTGTGTTCTCCTGATCTGGAATACCTTATGCTTCGGTGTCGACCATACTGGCTACCAAGGGAATTCACATCGGTCATTATTACGGCTGTTTACATCCACCCTCAAGCCAACACAGAGCAGGCGCTCAGAGAACTGTATGGGAGCATAAACGAGCAGGAAACCGCACACCCGGAGGCAGCGTTTATTGTTACAGGGGACTTTAACAACGCCAATCTCAGGAAAATCGCTCCAAAATACTTTCAACATATCACCACAAACACGCGTGGCGATCGTATTTTGGACCATTGCTACTCTCCGTTCTGTGGTGCTTACAAATCCCTCCCCCGCCCACCATTTGGCAAATCAGATCACTCTTCTGTTCTGTTCTTGCCAGCTTACAGGCAGAAACTGAAACGGGAACCACCCACCCTCAGGACTTGTTGACTGGGAGTTGTTCCGGGCAGCTTCTGATGACGACATCGAAGTGTACTCAGACACAGTTACGTGCTTCATCAGAAAGTGCATAGAAGACGTGGTCCAACAAAAACTGTCCGTATCTACCCCAACCAAAAACCATGGATCAACGGCGAAGTTCGAACAGCCCTATCAGTGCGAACTTCCGCCTATAAATCCAGAAATGCTGAGGAACAAAAACAAGCAAACTACAACCTCAGGAAAACGATCAAAGCAGCAAAACGTCAATACAAAGACAAGATAGAGGGTCAATTTAACATCAATAACGCAAGGAGCATGTGGCAGGGACTTAATTACATCACGGACTTTAAAAGCAACAAATCCACCACTGTGAACATTGCCGCGTCTCTCCCGGACGAGCTCAACTCGTTCTATGCCCGCTTTGAAGCCCAGGACAGCGCGCACACACAGCGCGCTCCCGCGGCCGATACAGAAACCGCCAGCACACTCACTGTTTCTGTAGCGGATGTAACGAGATCTTTCCGTCGCGTGAACATCCGAAAAGCTACGGGCCCAGATGGCATCCCTGGACGTGTACTTAAAGCATGCGCACACCAGCTAGCGGGGGTTTTCACGGACATCTTTAACCTCTCGCTCTCTCGGTCTGTGGTTCCCACATGCTTTAAGACAGCTACTATTGTGCCAATATCGAAATCAGCTAAAACCACATGCTTGAATGACTGGCGTCCGGTTGCACTGACACCCATCTTCAGCAAGTGCTTTGAGAAGCTGATTAAAAATCACATCTGCTCTGTACTGCCCACTAACACTGACCCTCTGCAATTTGCATACAGAAACAACCGCTCCACTGATGATGCAATTGCTTTCACCTTGCACACTGCTCTGTCTCACCTGGAAAACAAAAACACATATGTGAGAATGCTGTTTGTGGACTACAGCTCAGCATTCAACACCATAGTGCCTGCCAAGCTGGTGATAAAGCTCCAGGCTCTGGGCCTACACAGCTCTCTGTGCAACTGAATCCTGGACTTCCTGTCAAGCAGACGCCAGGTGGTCAGAATGAACAACATCACCTCATCCACACTGATCCTCAACACTGGTGCTCCACAGGGCTGTGTTCTCAGCCCACTCCTGTACTCCCTGTACACACATGACTGTACATCCAAACACAGCTCCAACGTCATCGTTAAATTTGCTGATGACACAACGGTGGTGGGCCTAATCACAGATAATGATGAGACGGCCTACAGAGAGGAGGTGCATACTCTGACGCAGTGGTGTCAGGAAAACCACCTCTCACTCAACATCAGCAAAACCAAGGAGCTGGTGGTGGATTTCAGGAGAGAGAAGAATGAACACACTCCCATAACCATCAACGGGACACCAGTGGAGAGAGTCAGCACTTTCAAGTTTCTTAGAGTACACATCGCTGAGGATCTGACATGGACTGCTCACACAGACGCAGTGTTGAGGAAGGCACAACAACGCCTCTTCTTCCTCAGGCGCCTCAGGAGGTTTGGAATGAGCCCCCACATCCTCCGCTCGTTCTACACCTGCACCGTGGAGAGCATCCTCACTGGCTGCATCACCACCTGGTACGGGAACAGCACCAGCAGCAATCGCAAAGGTCTACATAGGATTGTGCGAACTGCTGGACGTGTAGTAGGAGGTGAGCTTCCCTCCCTCCAGGACATCTACACCAGGAGGTGCATGAGGAAAGCCAAGAGAATCATCAGCGACTCCAGCCACCCAAGCCATAGACTTTTCTCTCTGCTACCCTCAGGCAGACGGTTCCGCAGCATTCGGTCACGCACCAGCCGACTGAAGGAAAGTTTCTTCCCTCAGACTATCAGGCTGATGAACACTTAACACACCCCACACAAACTCTCCCATACCCCACACTGCACACCATCAAGATGTAGCATGCACTGCACTTTAACCAATCTATACTTAAACAATACTGCCTACAACTGTACACCTATCCATCGTACACATCACTGTCAACATTGCCAAATTTACACTGTCTTGTTTTTGTGAGTATGTTGTTGTATTTTGCACTGTCTGGAGCAGCACCTAGGCTTTTCACTCATCATAGCACACGTGCTGCTGATGATGTGACAATAAAAGTGATTTGATTTGATTTGGTATGCGTTGGTGTGTTGCCTCTGCTTGTTGACTTGCTGAATGCCTCCTCAGCAGTACGTCCCTTTGGACAGAAGCGTCTGCTGAATGTGAATGTGCATAACCAATTCCTAATTCTACCATGAGGCTGCACTGCGTAGTGTGTGTGTTCTACTTTAGTCTTAATCTGGCCCTTATTAGCAGTTAAAAGTCATTGGTAGTTCAGTTCAGTCTAATACAAATGTCTGTGCTGAAGGACGGTTTAGTATCCAGGATTATGGAGACCTGTGACCTGTGAGAAACATTATAAGGTGTTTTGTGAAGTGTTCCCGGCACTGGTTGCCCTGATTAACGCAGCCTAACCAATCTTTAGAGGACTTGGATTTCAAAAGTGTGCATGCTAATGCAGAGAGATATGTGTTTGATCTAGTGTTACACTGACAGAGGATGTCTGCCTCCCGAACTGTGCTAGGAAGACTGATCCAGGGCCAGCCCTGTACATTGTTGCAAAATACCCGCAATGACTTTATTTTTTATTAAATGCAAACAATGAAACAGAAAAGGGATTATTCTACTTAATAACTGTCTGAATGATTTGGACTTTTTATTACAGCACTATTTTTGTCAAGTACTAGCTTCAAAAATTAAGATAATTTTAAAATATTTTCTTTAATAAAGGAACTGGCATGGTGCGAACTACGGGGGAGCTAGAGGCAGCTCGGCTCCCCTAAATAAGGTATGGGCACCCCTAAAACATGATTTGTGGAATTTTGGGAGGGGTCTCAAAATTTTTGACAATGTGTTATTATGACTTGCGTTTTCAGTGTTGTTAATTGTGATCATGCATTATTATGTGTAAAAGTGCAAAAATATCATTCATTCATGCATGACGGCATAATTTAATATATACACTTTATTGTATAACTAGACATGCTGTTCTTGTCATGGGCATCAAGCTGTGGGGGCTCTGAGGAGCAAAGTGCAGTCATGTTAAAGACTGACAGCCAGATGCTTTCATATGAACGTTGAGACGCTGCTTATTCATTTTCTGAAACAAATGATGTGACATTGTGTTTCGTCTTATTTGCTTCACACAGTAGGCCAATACAATGTTCTTTTTTAAACATCGTGACATTGCTGTAGTGAACATGTTGGACAATTGAGCTAAAAGCAGGGTAAACTCGACAAAATGGAACCCCTTTCAATGGTGCTTCTTTCATTTTCCAATTCTTATTACGTTTTACTGGAGTGAAAAGTGAGATCCCATGACATTCTATAGGCCTATGTAAAATAAAAACGCATATGCTGTCCTTGGTGCCATCATCTTGATCTTAGAGCGAATAGAAAACTGATAGGCTACATGACGAGGTTATTTATTGAAGTGAAACATTCGTGTTGATTGATTTTATATAAATGGATGTATTGCTCTCACAGAAGCACTGCAGGTTATATTAAACAACAATGTTCTGCTGTTTAGGCTACTGTTGTTTGTGCATGTAAAAATAAATCCCTCAAAAGATATTTTCCATGGTCCAAGAAAGTTATTGATGGAAAAACAAGCACTTTTTAGCGAGAAAGTAAATCGAAACTGCTGTGGTGTTTTGTTCATTTAACCTACTTTGTAAAATTTGTTAATTATATAAACATTTCTTTTATATTTATAGATTTTTTTGTTTATAGATTCGAAAAAAAGCAACAAACTCAAAAAACAAAACAATTAACATTAATGCAAAGATTGAATATCTATAAGCGAATAACATATAGTAGTAATATATAGTAGGCTAAATATGAAAAATATTAATATAAAAACATGAAAAAGGGAAGCAACAAAAACTGTTAATGTTAATACCCAAAGACACTTTATTATTCCCCTCAGTCTCCCTGTTATTCCCTGTTCCTTACATTTGAGATGCAGGGTCCAGAGCTTATATTCAACTATGATTCATTCAATTAGGACATAACTTTTATAAACATGTCTCAGGAAAAATATTACCAGTGTGCAGAATATGTCAGTGAAACACTTGAGTACTATTGCGTTTCAGTCAAATGTGTTTTAGACTTAAAAAAAACAGGTCTGTAAATCCAGGAAAAAGTTAAATGTATCATAAGCAGCCGACAAACTCAACTAAGAGAACACAGAACGTATATGAGAAATCAGATACTGTGAGCTTCCTGTTGATCACATTTCAACTTTAAAATTGTGATGTTTTTTTTCTTTCCAGTGAAAATATTAAGTATAAGTATAAATATTTAAGTACAATATTAAATACTAAAGCACTGTCAATGAACAAATTGTAACATGCAAATAAAAACGATTTCAGCAAGGAAAAGGCTCACACCACTAGCAGGTTGTGGTGACCCCCTAGTGGCAGCGGGGCCCTAAGCAGCTGCTTAATTCGCTTATAGTAGTGGCTGTAAGTGGCTGAAACACCAGGAGCTCCTCAAATACTGCAGCTCAGCTGTTCAGGGCTTTTAACATTTATAGAATGTTTAATCGGGTGCCAATGCAGTACTGACAGAACCGGTCTGATATGATCATATCTCCACCCGATAATGCATTACAGCAATCCAGCGCTGTAGTCATGGATGGTTTTGTTCAGTGTAAAGATCATCACGTGTCCCTGTAAAGCCCATAATATGTGTTTCCGCAGTGAATTAAGGTGATCAGTTTGTGCTGTGTTTGCAGGCAGTGCTGTCCGCATCTCAGATGTGACTCTGGTGAACCCTGACCCGGTGGTGTCACCTCTGACTGCTCCATCTCTCCTGTGTGTCAGCAGTGAATGGAGCTCCGGCGGGTCAGTGCTGGCTCTGGGTCAGGAGTTCCCCCATCCGCTGGGGACAGTGCTGGCTCTGGGTCAGGAGTTCCCCCATACAATGCCCCGCCCACACCCAGCTGCTGCTACTGTCACCTGGAGCACCCGCAACCACGCCTTCGGGGCCTTCTACTGCCAGATCAGAAACTCTACTGGCAGTAAAATCTACACCTACAAGATGCTCCAAGAAGGTACCGAACGCCACTAATAACCAATGATGTCAGTTCAGATTAGCAGACACGCTTTCACTGGTTCTGTTTCCTTCAGCTGCATTTCTGCCAGAGTCTCTGACCATCACCGTAAACCAGGGAGAAAACATCAATATCTCCTACAGCAGGAGGGAGAAATCAGCAGAGGACACGGTCATACATAAAGATGGTGAGAGCTGCATATGTGGAGTGAACACTAATGAACACTGATGAACACTGATGATTACCACTAATGAACACTGATGAACACTGATGAACACTAATAAACACTAATGGACACTAATGAACACTGATGAACACTGATGAACACTAATGAACACTAATAAACACTGATGAACACTGATGATTAACACTGATGAACACTGATGAACACTGATGAACACTAATGAACACTAATGAACACTAATGAACACTAATAAACACTGATGAACACTGATGATTAACACTAATGAACACTGATGAACACTGATGATTAACACTAATGAACACTGATGAACACTAAT
>CAIGQZ010034503.1:0-11615 GCA_903798205.1 Danio tinwini
GTAGTAGTATCAGTTGTAGTAGATGTTGTAGTAGTATCAGTTGTAGTGGCTGTAGTAGCAGCTGCAATAGTAGTTGTAATATTAGTAACTTTCTGTAGCAGCAGTTGGTGTAGTACTTGTGAATATTATTATTATTATTATTATTATTATTATTATTATTGCTTTCTCTTTACTGCCATCATTACTATCATATTGTCACTCTTTACCACTGACTGGTCTCTTTCTATTTGTTTATTTATATCTATAACACTTGCTTCATTTATTGACTGTTATTGACCCTTATGTATGTACTGTGACCTGTCCACCATGTTACGTTTACACACACACACGCACGCACGCACGCACGCACGCACGCACGCACGCACGCACGCACGCACGCACGCACGCACGCACCTGCTAGTACCTGACTGTATTGTTTTTGTTTTTCGTTGTTGTTTTTTATGTTTTATTTTTGTTGTATGATCACATTTTGTGTACCTTTTTGCATATTGTAATAAAAAAAGGAGGCTTATGAAATTGAAAATAGTCACATTAAGCTTTCACTGGAGGTTTAGCATTATCTCGGCTGAAAAACTCTAGCTGTGCATATAGCCCATTTGGTGAATAATTATAAAACTAAAATAGCTTGCAATGTTGTGTCTATAAAGTGTTTAATTGGTTCAAAGTATTTTATTTATAGAACAACACTGACATTGATCATTTGTATCTATTCTTTTTTCTTTTACCCTTTTTTGTCATCTGATTATATTGAGGGCCACATGAAAGATTATCATAAATAATAAAAATTGTAATTAGCAATAAATGAAAGTCTGCAGCCCATTCTTTCATTTTTCTTGAACTGTTACATAAACAACATGATAATGCATAAAAAAGAAGAAAAAGAGCCATTGGACAACAGTGGTTTGTTCTGCAGACATAAAGAAATAAACAGCCTAAGACTTTCTCTAGAATAAAAACTATAGGCTGTAGGGAATACTGGGAAAATGTTCTTGATCTATTAAACATAACTTTTGACTTCACATACGTGTGTGTGTGCGTGTGTGTGCGTGTGTGTGTGTGTTTACTACACCCCTTTCACTTCTTATATGAAACCACACAAAGATAAGGCATAATGGGAAAACAGTCTGATGACCTTTGTACGTGTGCATATATGTAGGCCTATGTATTGGCTTGACTTTCACAGAATAACGTTTAATAAAAATTATAATATAAAATTCACACAAACATTTAAAAAAGTGAAAATGACAACAAACAGGACTTTAAACTGAGAGAAATAAAATGCAGCACATGCACATCCTGATGATGTATTAGTAACATTTAGTTATATTAGATAGGTCACATTATATTTTTACAAAGGTGTGTTTTGTTTTTGTTTGCGTGTAAATCTAAATAAATAACCACATAATGCTCTTTATGACTTTAATTATCAATGAAAATACAAAAAAGGTATTCAACAAAGCCAGGTATAAACCTCAGTAAAACAAGACAGAGAACAACGTGTCAGTCTCATCCAATAAGCATTCAGCTGTGTCATCAGCCAGTCGTTTGGAGTCTTTGGAGAGCAACTGCTGACACCGGGGGAGAGGAGGCTAATGACATTGGAGCAATGACAGGGAATTCAACCAAACAAAAAAACAGATCGAGGAAATCGAGTTGGGAATGGACCGGAGACTAAAAGAGTAGATGATAGTGGTGAAGAAGAGGAAGAGGATGATATGGATATAGGATGAGCGCAAATAGAAGGAAGATCTGGGAAAACAGCGTCTAGGAAAAGGAAAAAAGGTAAGGAGGGTAAATCGGAAAGTAGTTTACTAACTAGCGAGGAGGAAGGAGTTGGAGAAAGGGCCAATTTAGGATTAAGGATAATATTAAGATTCAAAGAAGTAATGGGAGTGTCAGGAATAAACCCTATGATGTTGACACATGAATTAAAGAAACAAGTAGGTGAAATAGCATTCGCAAAGGTGCTTCAGGATGGGGCATTGTTGATAGCATGCAAAAATGAAGAGCAGAAAAATAAGGCAATGAAGATAAAAACAGTGGGGAAGCAGGTGGTTACGAGTAGTAAAACCATAGGTCAAAATTCATGGATATACAGCGTGATAAAAGGAGTTCCAATTGGGGTAACAATGGAGGAATTAAAAAAGAATCAGGATGGAGTAAAGTCATAGATGCAGTTCGATTAAAGATGAATAGAGAAGGAAGACGATTGGACAGTCTTTCAGTGAGACTTAAATTTGAAGGAAGGGAAATACCAGATAGAGTCAAGATGGGATTCATCAGCTACCTTGTTAGAGAATATAAAGCACCTCCACTGAGATGTTACAACTGTCAGAGGTACGGTCATACAGCAGCTGTATGTAAATCGAAAATGAGATGTGCTCGATGTGGAGGGGAACACGAATTTGGAAAGTGTGAAGAAGGAGTTGAGTTGAAATGTTGCAGCTGTGGAGGAGGACATAATGCAGCATATGGAGGTTGTGAGGTAAGAAAAAGGGCAGTGGAGGTCCAACAGGAAAAAACAAACAAACAAACTAACGTATGCAGAAGCAGTAAAGGTAGTTAATGAAAAGAGGAAATCAAACGAGACAGTGAGTTTGGAGTCTGGTAGATGAATTGAAGAAGGAAGAAGTTATGGAAGTAGGACATCAGACGATATGACATTAGTAAACAAGAATAATGTTGTACTTTTCATGGTGGAATTAATAAACTGCACTGCTCAAACAGAAAGAAGAACAGAAAACATACAAATAATAGTCAAAGCAGCAGAGAGGTTTCTGGAGATAAAAGGTCTGAAGAGTGAAGATATTAGAAGAAGCCTCAGTTCGGATTGTCAAGAAAGTCAGGAGATAGGAGTAGGTTAGTCGGGCTATGTTGAGAATCTTACAATGCAATGCTAGAAGCCTATGTGCTAATGGACAAGAGTTTAAAGAGTATTTAAGTAGAATGAAAGAAAGGCCAAATGTAATATGCATTCAGGAAACATGGTTGAACTCTACACAGCAAATTTCTGGAGTTGAAAAATTAGGAGTTAGCCAAAAAAGTGTGAAAGAGTTACATTTTAGGAGTTTATTTTTAAACTCCTACACAATCGTGTGTTATGGGATACTTTTTGCTGAGTTTTATTTTGGAGTTCATTCGCTGGTGTTCAGGAGCGTGCTTTAACGTCACATCTGAAGTTAAATGTTTAGCAAGAGCGACATTACACGACCCTGCCGAGCAGCACGAGGCAATTGGAGGAATGCTCTTCGTTGTGAGGTAGGTAAAAGCGCATTGTTATACATTTATTTAAAAAACTATTTCGAAATGTTCGATATTTTGTGACAGAAAAGCGTTTTGCTGAACCTGTTTAGTTTTACTGTGTCGTTAGTGACAGCATGTGGCGAGATTGGCGTCTAACTGAAGTTAGCTTATCCATTTTCTAAACGTGACTGTATAGTGCTTTATTTTAAAAACTTTTTCGTCGATGTGAACAAACTAACTCCAGCTAATCATCTTTACTTTCACAGTGTTTGTAAAAATGTGCGTTTTGCTGTCGAGAAGACAGTGGCGGATTTAGGCATGGGCAATATGGGCGATCGGCCAGGGCGCCACGAGGAGACGGTGACGGGGAGGGAAAAAAACGAGCCCCACTAACAGCTTTATGCATGTATATTGATTTAGAGTGTTAAACCCAGAACAAAGACGTTAGTGGCCATTCACATTTAGCGTCTGCCGGCCAGTTGAAGATTGAATCCCTACTGTCTTTATGTGCAACTGAAACAACACTGGTGAAATCAAACTGGCGCATGCACGCAGAAAACGATTCCCACGCGCCTCACGCGCTGCTCTGCTCCCGGTGTTAATCCCGGTTGTTTACAGTCGATAAAATGCGCGTGTCTATGTGCTGTGAAACCGGAGTAACTGGTTTAACTTTTATGCATAGTTGTCGGCACGCAGCGAGTCGACAAAACTAAAGTTTATATGATGATCTTATTTTGACTAAGCATGCCTATAAAGCTGTAAGGAGGGATAATGAGTCAGGGAGGTAAGACTTTTTTGGCCATGAGTTGGGTCAAAGACAACAGATAATTCCATAAAACATATGTATTTTTTTGTATTCTATTGAATTGCTCGAGCAGATAAAGAAACCTGCTGTTCAGCTTTCAAATAAGCCAACGAGGTAACGTTAATATCTTTAAGCAATACATGTTTATGTATTTATGTCTGTAAGATTTGATACGTGTTTTGTAATGTTTTGTATTATAACATGATTTAGTCGTGAGCATGAGAGTATGCTGTTATATATATATTACATTCTCAGTAACATTAGTTGTTAAATGACATTTTATTTCTTTCATTACAGGTCACGATGTTGATAAAAGTGCAATTTGGAGGCAAGAAGAAATATATTAAACTGGAAGAAGTTTCTTTCTTGGATTTTCTCAGTGCGGGTGAGGTTTAATATTTAGTTAATAAAGAATAAATAAATAAATATATATATATATAAGTAATAATAATAATAAAAAAAGTAATTTTAAAATGTATTTTATAAATTATACGTTGGTGTTATGATGTAGTCCAGCAGAAGCTTTTGATACCAGAGGATGCAACTTTGAAAGTCACAGATGACCATGGCATAGAGGTTGATGAGGATGTATTTCCAGAACTTGCGACAAACAAAGAAATGTGTTTTATCATCCACACTGATGATGGTAGGATTTTTACAAGCAATTTTTTTATAGATTTTGAAAGTTCGTGTCATGACATGAGTGAGTGAGAGTGAAACTGTGTGCATTTCAGAACTTTCATTTGCTGAAACATCAAAGAGCTCTACAGACTTCTCAGACCTAACAGAGTTTGGTGCCTCTTCCAATCAGACAGAATATGTTACTGTCACTACTTGTGGTAAGCAGAGTTATATGTAATAAAATTATTTTCTCTGATCAGCAAAATATCCACCCTACTACACAACATTAGTTACTAGATTAGCCTAGATTGTCTTATACGATGTTGTTTTTGTGATTTATCAGATCTGACTGTCCTACAACAAGGGGTTGTTGAAGTACCTTCCTCCCCAAGTCTGACTGATACGTTGTCTGTGTCAAGCAGTTTAAGCAGCAGTGATTCCGGATCTCAAATAATTCAACCTGTAATGGACAGTGTCCATGCAAGAAATGTACGTTTCCTTTTTTTTTGTTTTGTTTTTCACTTCCATACAGATAGATCTTTAAACTATCTATAACTTTGTTATATTGTAAACATACTGTTAGAAAATAAATGCATTTTAAAGTATTAAATATATACTGTTATTAGATAAGTTGTTTTTAAAACGGGTCTAAATTAGTTTTTTTTAATATATATATAATGTTTTATTTCTTTTAGAATATCAAGCAAATTCTAACTTCAAAGCCTGCAGGGCTGACTGTGATTAAAGAGTATGAAGAGACTGGGAGCATAAAAGATTCCACAAGACGGTTAATGGTGAACATAATTGTAGCTCACATGCGTGAAAAGGAAGGGTAAGAAGTTTAAGAACATATGACTATCCCTTTTTATCAGAAAATGATCTTAAGATGTATGTTTTTCTTTGCAGAAGAGCTCTTAGTAAAGAAGCAAAAGAGTTTCATGCCTTTGGTATAGTCTTACTGTTCCCGACCTTGAAAGACCCATACTCTAGGAAAGGATAAGGTAAGTTTTCCAACCGAACCATAAACTTTTTTTTTATGCTGGAGCCTTTGCAATTGTATTATTTTGTCTAACATGATATACTGCTTTTTGTCAGGAACATTTCTATGACATTCAGAGTAACACTGGCTTTCTTGAGTGGCTGAAGACTGTGCAGCGTAAATCCAGAACCTCCTCTACATCACAGAGCAGAGTGGAGCTAAAAGGAGGTCCCACATTATCAAGAACAGTTGGAGCTCTAGATGACCAGCGAATGGGAGATGTATGCATGGAAGCTGTGTCACTCCTCCACCACACAACTGATCATGACACAGTGTTCAAGAAGATGAAAGAAACTCCACTACCGTCAACAGATTCTCCATGACCCGCAGCGCTCAGCTGATGTACTACAAATGTTTCCGCGTTTCTTGGATGTCAAAGGACTGGTAAATATTCAATAAAAGTATTTTTTTTAAATAAAAAAAAATATTTAGTCACATTAAATGTCTAAACGGTTGTTGTTGTTGTTTTTTTTAAATTAGATTTTGCAAGACTTCTCATTGATGTTTGGAGCAGAGGTTGCTTCAAGATTCTTGGAAAAATGGAGCACCAGTTTTAAAGACAAAGTCATCCAGGAGGCCAGGAACCTTAAAGAGACTGCTCTACTAAAACGGCATTTGAAAGCTGTACTGAAGGAGGAATCTGACACAACTGATGATCCAGGTACAATCATTGTTAAAATAGCAATGAGTTTACCTAAAACAGTCTTCTGGTTAAAGGGTTACTCCACTCTAAAATTAAGGTTTTGACATTAATCACTTACCCCATGTTGTTCCAAACTCGTAGAAAGTGTTTATCTCCTGAATATAAGATATATTGGATAAAATTCAGGAGACTTGTGACTGTCCTGTTGACTGCCAGATAAATTTCACTGGCAAGATTCAGAAAAATATGAAAGACATTGTCAAATAGTCAATCTGCCATCAATCTGCCATAACCATAATGTTATGAAGCAAGAAGAATACTTTTGCGTACAAAAAGTGTTCTTGACACTTTATAGAATTCAGTCTGAACCATTGATTTCAGATGGAATTGGACTATTTTTTTTTGATACTTCTGGACCTTGACAAGTTTATTACTTGACTGCCAATGGGTCAGCCACAAGCTTCCTGGTTTTCATCCAAAATATCTTAAGTTGTATTATGAAAATGAACAAAGATTTTATAGGTGTGGAACGACATGTGATTTAATGATAACATTTTGATTGTGAGGTGGAGTAACTTTTAAAGTTTTTGATTATTTAGCAAAAGCATTTATTCTCCAAATGTCTTCTAAAAAACACAACACAGTTGTTTTCTAAAATATATTCTATTACAGAAGATCATCAGTAAATTCATGGTTTGTAACAGCTGTTCATTTTTAAATGGAAATAATTTATTTTGATGTAAAAGTTTCCTTAGCTTTGATATTAGCTATATGAAATTAAAAATCTTTGTTTGGTCTTAATCACATACTGTAACAACAATCATTTGCCACTAACAGTTTGTACTTGTAAGATATTATGACACATTAGACCCAAGGTTAACTTATCAATGCCTTAAACAGACTGGTTTGAAATAACTACTGTTATTTTGTGTCTTTAGTATGGGACAGCGACATGGCTTCTCTATTTGTCCTGCTGCATCTTCTTACTCCACAACCAGCTGGAAGAAAACGGCCCAAGAAGATCAGTGTTGAAGATGCAACAACTCATCTGGTCAAATTTCACAAGGTTTGCTAAAACAACACTATTCTAGTTTAAATATTTTATTTAATGCCTAATTTTAAACAAATTGTTAATAAAGGGCATTTATGTCATTTCAGTCATGCCAAAGCCTTGAGGATCATCTCCTGACCACTGAAGGAAACTTTCAGCCGTATCTTCTTGCCTCAGGGACATCAAAAGCACAGGTTTCCACCTTTTACATTGTCATGGACAGAAAAATTCTGCCTTGTCAGTCATGCACATCCTTGGGTGCATTTGACGAGCTGTTCAAGTCCCATTTTGTTTTCGGTGTGAAATATGATGATGCTCTGTCCAGTCTGTACACATTTGTGCAGACAACTGTGTACAATATCGATATAGGTACAACTGAGGAAACTCCAAAAGTCAAAGAGCTTAGAGCAAGGCTTCTGAACAAGCACTAATTCTATTTTTTCGAGCAAAATGTTATCTTGTTTCCTCTGCACTTCAACATTTGGTTCATCTTTGCTTTTGTTCAGCACCTCAAACTAATTCATGGAATGTATCCTGGGGAAAATCTAAGGCTGAAATGTGGTCAAGCAGGTTGTTGCTTGCAGTTTTCTAGTTATTCTGGGTTTAGGAGACACCTCATTAAGATACATTTTTCAGTTGGTGACAGATTTGACTCTTATGATACCCCTTCCAGTCATGATAGTGAAGAACAAAATTGTCAGTCCTTAAGTGATCCAGTGGCTTCTACTTCATCTCAGTGTCAAAGTGTTGAAGCAGTCCCTTCAGTATCTACTCACAAGAAAGATATGTGTGCATCCATTATAGCAAAGCTTTTGGCAAGTGGTGTTCCAAATACTGTAGTTCTTTCTACAGTTGAGAATTTGGAGGAATTTGTGGAAGATTTGCACTCTGATATTAAGGATCATGTTTTAAACCTACTTCCAAGTAACAATACTTCCAGAGCAGCAATAGAAGAGTTATTTAAAAGTTTGGACAACCCTTTCAGTAAATTGAACTCTGATACCAAGTGGAAGAAGTATTTTAGAGAAAAATGGGGAGTAGTAGACCCAGTTGAACTGCGTGTTGGTGTTAGGTATGACACCAGACGAAATAATAAAACTGGAAATTATGAACAAGTTCCTGTTAATAATAAATTCATATACATTCCAATTTTGAAAACACTTCAGTTCATTTTCAGAAATGAAAAAATGTGTGAGATGATGCAAACATGTACTCAGTCTGACATATATGAAGACTTCTGCGATGGAAGCTATTTTAAAAATCATCCTTTATTTTCAACTAACAAGTTTGCTCTCCAAATTCAATTATACTATGATGAGTTTGAATGTGCAAATCCTCTTGGCTCCAAAAAAGGGATCCATAAAATTGGATGCCTTTACTTCATTCTTAGAAATCTTGCTCCAAAGGTGAACTCTGCCCTCATGAACATCCACTTGGTATCTCTGTGCCCAAGATGTAAAAAAATATGGGATTGATGATATACTGAAACCCTTAATAAGGGACTTGAAAATACTAGAAACTGTTGGGGTTGCTGTTCCATTTGCTGATCAACCTGTACGTGGCACACTTGCTCTCATTACTGGTGATAATTTAGGCATGCATAGCATTCTTGGGTTCTTTGAATCATTTAGTGCAAATTATTTCTGTCAATTTTGCTTAATTGATAAATCTTTAGCTCAGTTCGTTTTCTCAGAGGATGATCCAAGTTTGACTTTAAGATCTCCAGTATTGAATGATCAGCATTATGCCAGTTTGGTAGATGATCCAACACTGACTTCTTCTTTTGGCATCAAGAGGAAAAGCATACTCAATACTTTGCAGTATTTTAACACTGGAGAGACATTTTGGAAGGGGTTGGTCAATATGAGATCAGATTACTTTTTGAATATCTAATTGAACATTTCATTTCTAAAGAAAGCTTGTTGAACAGGATTTATGCTTTTAATTATGGCTATATGGAAACTAAAAACAAACCCACAAATATTAACCTTGACTGCGGAGGACATGGAATAGGCTTAAATGCATCACAGACCCTGTGTTTAATTACAAACATACCTTTGATATTTGGTGACCTGGTATCAGATGATGATTTGCACTGGCACTTGTTGCTTTTGTTGTTGAACATCATAAACATTGTTTTTTCTTATTCAATTACTGAGGGGATGACAGTTTATTTGAAGCACCTTATTATTGAACATCATAAACTCTTTAAGGAACTGTACCCATCAAACAACTTGCTTCCAAAACACCATTTTATGGTGCATTACCCAAGGTGTATTAGAAAGGTCGGGCCACTCATTCATATCTGGACTATGAGATTTGAGGCAAAACACAAATTTTGTAAAGATTCTGTGAAGAACTTCCGTTTCCCGTTGACCGTTTCGCTTGCAAATAAACACCAGTTTGCAGTAGCATATCATTGGGAATGCTTGTCTTTAAAGGCAGTTGAATCAGGTCCAGTCAAAATTAGTTCACTTGAAACACTTGAATTTTCAGAAGATGTAACTGCATCTCTCCAAGTTGATTCACAAGCAACTGTCAGTCTCACAAAGTGGGTAAAATGTTGTGGTGTTGAGTATCGTGTTGGACTCTTTGTTTGCACAGGTACAAATGAAAACATGCCAGTTTTTAGCAAAATACCCTCAATCATTTTACATAATGGCAAAGTGTTTTTTGTTGTGATTGAGCATGAAACGTTTCCATGATCACTTCCATGCTTTTCAAGTATGTGAAAATCTTCCAAGAAAGATACTTGTTGTAGAAAGGGAAAGATTAAGCCATTTCAAATCTTTTGATTCCCAGATGTCATATGGGTGTGATTCACAATTTTATGTCTTGTCAGAGAGTTGTATTATATAAATTGCTATTGAACTGTATATGTGTCTACCTCAGGTTACACAATGCTGTAGTTTTTTGTTTTTATATAATTCTGCAAACTTGATTTTATAAAATGCAGGGATGTGCTGACAGGGTTTTATACATGTTTTCTTGTTAGTTTTTACTCTGTTAGCTGCCAACATTAAATATATTGCTGTTAGATTGTATTTTATAATGCTAATTAATTTCAAAGCTTGTCCATGCATGTAACTACTAAAACTAATGTATGGATTTGTTTAAATAAAAGCTTTAAGTGAAGAGTATGGCATTCAGTGTAATCATTTTCACTAAAAAATATATATTGTGTGAAGAACATTTAACTCTAAAAAGTGTTGATTTTTAACACTGATAAGGAGTTTACATTTTACAAGTACTCTCTGTAGGAGTATTATTTTAACTCCAAAAAGAGTTAAATTTTAACAAAAAAAGTGTTAAAATTTAACAAAAAAAATGAGTTACTTTAACTCTGTACTGGAGTTAATTTGATGGTCACGCATGTACACTCAGATTGAGTTGATTTTAACTCCTAGGGAGTTTATTCCAAAGACCAAAATTTGCTGTGTAGATTAGAATTTGTTTTAAAGGGATATGTAAGTGTGAGAAGGGATAGGGAAGAAGGTATAGGTGGAGGTTGTGTCACATTTATAAAAGAAGGAATGCCTTATAGAATTTTGGAAAAAGGGGTAAACCTGGAGCATGTAGTGATAGAAATATGGTATGGAACAAAGGAGTATGTTATAATAAATTTTTACAACCCATGTACAAGTATAACACTGGATAGTATGAAGGAAATTAAAGGTCTAAATGAAGAAAGGGTTATATGGTGTGGTGACTTTAACACACATAATACCCTATGGGGTGGAATTATAACAGATAGAAATGGTCTAGTAATTGAGGAGGTGATAGAAAAGAAAAACTTAGTAGGCATGAATGATGGAGTTTATACACGTATGGATGTAAACACAGGTAGGAAATCGGCACTTGACCTAACATTTGTGTCAAATTCACTGGGTGGAATTACAGTTTGGGAGGTCTTAAGGAAATGCTCAATTGGGAGTGACCATTTTCCTATTATTAGTTATATTATAAATAGTGAAAACACGAATATTAATAAAGGTAATTCTGGAAAATGGAAATATGAGAAAGCTGATTGGGAGAAATTCAAAGAAATAAGTGAAGAAAGATTGAAAAAAAATAAGATGAATGGAAATATTGAGAGAATATATGCAGAGTTAAGTTCTGTAATTCGTCATGCGGCAAGTGAATGCATTCCAAAGAGTAGAGGGAAAAGAGTAGAGGGAAAAGAGTAGAGGGAAAAGAGTAGAGGGAAAAGAGT
>CAIGQZ010034526.1:0-18797 GCA_903798205.1 Danio tinwini
GCTACTACAGAAAGTTACAGATATCACAACTACTATTGCAGCTGCTACTACAGCCACAACAACTATTACTACTACGTCTACAACTACTGATACTAAGCAGATTTTTTTTAAGCAAATTTTTTGCGATAGTCTACAGAACAAACCATCGTTATACAATAACTTGCCTAATTACCCTAAACTGCCTAGTTAACCTAATTAGCCTAGTTAAGCCTTTAAATGTCACTTTAAGCTGTATAGAAGTGTCTTGAAAAATATCTAGTCAAAATTATTTACTGTCATCATGGCAAAGATAAAATAAATCAGTTATTAGAAATTAGTTATTAAAACTATTATGTTTAGAAATGTGTTGATTAAAATATTAATCTCTCCGTTAAACAGAAATTGGGGAAAAATAAACAGGGGGGCTAGTAATTCAAGGGGGCTAATAATTCAAAGGGGCTAATAACTCTGATCTCAACTGTATATATCTGTATATATATATAAAATATATATATAGTTGTACACATTTGCATTAAAAATGTATATAACATTGTAACATAATCTGCTATTGCAAGGAGTAAAAAGTTAAAGGTTGATAATGTGCTATTAAATATATTTAAATTTTATATACATATTAAAACATTATATATCACTATGTTGTGGACACTTTTTGCATTTTATTTTCTAAACATTTTTGGTTTTGCTCTTTTTTTAAACAGACTTTGTAACTGTTAACCAAGGAACTTAAATCGACTCATCCAATTTGTTTTCCTTTAACTTGACCTTCACATGAACTCCAAAGTCTTGAGATAAACAAACAGACACTTAGAGTGACCTAAATGAGATGACAGCCATATGTTTTGTAATCTTACAGGGTGCAATGAGCAGCCAATACATCTTGCAGTACAACAGCTCCCTGACAGCTAAATGACTAGATATACAATGGTGTACACAAGGTTTAATTAAATCAAACGTGTTTGTGCACTGCTTTTCTACAGACATGAATCTGCAATGTCAGGTTCATTCTGCAGCTTTTCCATGACGCCGAATGCTTGTAGGATTGCATTAACACTCAATCGGTGCAATCTGATGAACTGATTCGATTATGGCCACATTCGATAAGTACATTAGATAGGACTAACATGTAAACAGAATATACTGATTCTACACTCAAAACAAATTAAGCTTCTTGTTCAAATTAATTATTTAAAGAGGACCTATTATTTCACTTTTTACAAGATGTAAAATAAGTCTCTGATGTCCCTAGAGTGTGTATGTCAGGGCAAACGGGGGGCCGGAGAGATATGACTTGCAATATAAGTGATGACACAACAGCAATATAAGAGCTCATATGCTCTTTATTTATTACATTTAAAATACTACTAGTTCAGAAAATCACAAGAAAACTGCTTATATATTAAAGTGTTTATTGCTGCTCAGTAACCAAATACAGCACAAAATATTAATAAAACACAAACAATAGTTCATTTCTCTCTTTGGACTTAAAAATAAATGAAAAAGTTTTTGATTTAAACACAAGTGAAACTTTTACAATGACAATAAATCACAGAACAATGAATAAATACATTAAAAAAGAATAAATAAAAATAGTATTTGTCTAATGTTAATTTAAGCTATATATTAGCTAAGAATTTAAACAAACTTGTTATTATCTGCGTTTAATAATTTTTAATAATTCATCTTACATATCTTTTGTTTACATTGCTCTGAAAGCCACGCACAACTCTCACCGCTACAACCTGAGATCATTTCTACTGTGTGCCGCGCCTGCAGGATACGAGTGTGTCGGTTCGCTTGCGAGCCGTTCGCGCAAGGCTACCAATATGTGCATGTCTCAATTGAAAATACTTGCACGCGGAAAATTGCAATGTGTTAATGGCTTGCTGCTATGGTTAATCCAATGTGCGTCCATATTGGCATAACTAGATGCAGCAGCTTTTTTTCCGTGCAACAGAAATGCGGCATTGAGAAGCCTTTATGAATAAAAGATTAGATTAGATTCAACTTTATTGTTATCACACATGTACAAGTACAAGGAAACGAAATGCAGTAAAAAGTGAGGATAATAGTGAAATCGGCTAATCCTTGCATTGTAGCGGCCTTTCCTACAAACATATCCAAATGTTCTCGGCTGCTCGCGCCACTCGCTTAATGTCTGGTGACTCGCGCTCTGCGCAGCCTTTAACTGCAGCTCGTGCTGTCTTGAACAGACACACGTCACTTCATAACTATAGTGGACGTTTTTCGACTGAACTAAATTTATTTTTGATGTATTGGTCACACTATTTAGGGGGCCTGAACAAATTGCCTCAGGGGCCGGGTTCGGCCCGCGGGCCGCCAATTGAATAGCCCTGGTGTATGTGAAGTTTTAGCTCACACAAATAGTGTTTTATAAAGCCCCTTTTAGCCTTTGATCTTAATTGTGTCATTTTGGTGACTGTTGCTTTAAATTCAAATGAGATTGTGATCTCTTCAAAAGAGGGGCGGAGCTACAAATGCCTCAGCATGGTGGCAGATTTAAAAACAAGAGTAAAGTGGAGAAATCATCATGGGTGGGGCTTTCTCATTCTGATGACATGTACAATGGGAATTTTTTAATGTAGTGTAATTATAAAAAATTAAATGAATACATTTTTACTATTAGAAGCTGGTTATATTCACACACTGTTGCCACACAACTGTGTTTAAACTCCTTATAAAAGTGAATTTTGCATAATGGGTTCCCTTTTAAAATTCGATTTTTTAGGTTTTGTTGTTAATTCATTAATAATAAGTTTTGTTTTCGGCTTAGTCCCTTTATTAATCTGGGGTCGCCAAAGCGGAATGAACCACTAACTTATCGAGCACATGTTTTACACAGCGAATGCCCTTCCAGTCGCAACCCATCACTGGGAAACATCCATACACACACATTTACACACATACAGTATGAACAATTTAGCTTACCCAATTCACCTATAGCACGTCTTTGGACTTGTGGCGGAAACCGGAGCACCCGAAGGAAACCCACGCCAATACGGGGTGAACATGCAAACTCCGCACAGAAATGCCAACTGACCCAGCCGGGGTTTTTTATGTTCAATCCACTTAAATTTGTTATTTTAATTTAATCTGTTTGTGTTGGGACAACATGAACAAATTGTGTGGAACCCTGCTTTTTGTTACAGTCTATACTGCTGTACGTAATTAAAATGCAATAAAAGTCAATTTTTCCAACTTTTGTGGTTGAAAGTTGTCAGAATAAAGATCAAAGTCCCACAATGCGCCCCAAAGATCAAAGTCCCACTAGTTACTACTAAAATAACTAGTAAAATACTATGTACTGTCATCATGGCAAGACAAAAGAAATGAGTTGTTAGAAATTAGTTTTTAAACTATTATGCTTAAAAAATTGTGTCAGTTAAACAGCACTTGGGAAAAAAATGAAAAAGAATTAAAATTTCACAGTCATTTTACTTTGAAATGTGATTTGTTAAGATTATAATAAACAGTCCTGTGCCAATTACTGTCAACTAGCAACTAGGATATATGTTTTTTAGAGACCAAACTCTAGCACATACATGAAAACAGTAAGCATTAGTGAACCTTGTATATAACATTATTATATAACATATTATATAACATTAGTGAACATTGTATATAACCCTGTATATAACATTATAACTATGCAATTTTTACATATTATGAAAGTGGTTGGGTTTAGGACTGGACAATATATTGCAATATTATTGTTATTGCGACAATAGTATGTAATATACGTATCTCAGATATTTTGTGGGACAACTTAATTGTTTTATGTTCAATCTACCTAAATTTGTTATGTTAATTTAATCAATTTGTGTTGGGACAACATAAATGTATTGTGTGGAACCCTGCATTTTTTACAGTCTATACTGCTGTTAGTAATTAAAAACACAGTAAATGTATATTTTCCTCAAAACTGAGCCAGCTGTGACAGATGAATTTGGCTCGATTTGCTCAGATGTGTAAAACATATCACAGATGAATCAATAATACAAAAACTTTATCGTCTGTTGATGTCTGGATTTAGGCTTTGTAGTGCAGTATGGATGCCAGTGGGCACGACTTAAGGTCTTTTTGAGGACTGTACACTTGAATTATATCCAGAACACACTGACTGTGCATGATGAGCGAGATGTGGATCAAACTAAACATAAGAAATGGAAAATGCTAGAGTTAAAAACAGTAACACTTGACAATAAGGTTCCATTAGTTAGTGCATTTACTAACATGAACAAACAATGAACAAATACATTTATATTACAGTATTTATTCATCTTTGTTGACAATATAGTCATTCATTCGTAGTTTATGTTAACCCATAGTACATTAATTAATGTAACAAGTACTACTTTTGATAACTATGATAATAAATGCTGTACAAGTCTTGTTCATTCTTAGTTAATGTTCACTGTAAAAAATGCTGGGTTCCACACAATTCTATTAGGTTCACTTAATTGTTTTTACAAATTTAAGTAGCTTGAATATGAAACAATTAATTTGTCACCTCAAAAACCTAAGAATTGTCTTTTTTTAGCTAATTTTAAATAAATAGTTTGAACAAGCAGCAAAAGTATTTTTTGAGTGTTAGTCAGTGCTTTAATCAACATTAACAAATGAAACTGTGTTGTAACGTGTATATTGAGGTATTTTAAGAGTAAAAACACATTTTTAATGACATATTGTACTAAGATATTAGAGCATCAGCATGTCATAAAAATAACTTAGAATTAAAAATTGATTATGGCCACTTAGAGTACAGTCATAACTATCAGTGTCTCAGTAATGTCCTGCTAATGAATAAATTATGAATTTGAGAGTGCTTATTTTGTTTATCGTGGGGTGTATGATCAGAAGTTTTAGATGGATTGGACCTTGGTGAAATACTGTATGGTGGACCTAAGTGCCTGCTCTCAAACTAAAATGATCAAACATTACAGGAGATAAAAACAAGGTAGCAAATAGTATTCTGGACTGAAAATTGAAAAAAACAACACAAAAACATAATAGACAGTCTTGTGCCAATTACTGTCAACTAGCAACTAGCATATGTGTTTTTGTTTTAAGGTAGAGACCAAACTCTAGCACATACATGAAAAAAGGAAGCATTTGTGAACCTTGGCTACTTTATATAACATTATAATATGCTATTTTTAAATATTGTGAAAGTGGTTGGGTTTAGGACTGGACAATATGTCGCAAAATAATTTTTAGTGCGATAATAGTATATATAGTTGAAGAATTATTAGCCCCTCTGTTTATTTTTTTCCCCAATTTCTGTTTAACAGAGAAGATTTTTTTCAACACATATCTAATCATAATAGTTTTAATAACTCATCTCTAATAACTGATTTATTTTATCTTTGCCATGATGACAGTAAATAATATTTTACTAGATATTTTTCAAGACACTTCTATACAGCTTAAAGTGACATTTAAAGGCTTAACTAGGTTATTTAGGTTAACTAGGCAGGATAGGGTAATTAGGCAAGTAATTGTATCTTGATGGTTTGTTCTGTAGACTAGTGGTTTTCAATGTGGGGGTCGGCACCCCAGAGGGGTCGCGGGACAATGAAGAGGGGGTCGCCTGGTGATTTCCAAAAATCTTTTATTTTTATTAAACCATAAGAATTACCATATTTTATCCATAAAGAGAAAAAAATAGTCGTTTATAGTTACTATATACTATAGTTACTATATAGCTTATAGTTACTAGTTCTATTGGATTGCGACCCCTGGGGTAATTACATTATATTAATGATACAGCAATAGCGTCAGATGCAGCAGGTATATATATATCACCAGGTTAAACATTTCTGTATTTATTACCACCTTAGAGGATATTGGGGGTTGCGAGTCACTGGCATTGTTATTTTGAAAGGGTTTGCGAGCTGAAAAGTTTGGGAACCCCTGCTGTAGACTCTCAAAAAAATATATAGCTTAAAGTGGCTAATAATTCTGACCTTAAAATGGTTCTTAAAAATTAAAAACTGATTTTATTCTAGCCAAAATAAAAAGACTTTCTCCAGTAGAAAAATATTATCAGACATACTGTGAAAATGTCCTTGCTTTGTTAAACATCATTTGGAAAATATTTAAAAAAGAAAAAAAAATTAAAAGGGGGGCTTATAATTCTGACTTCAACTGTATCTTTACGCATCTCAAATATATGTAATGAATTATATTTATTTTATGCATTTGTTATCTAAATTTGACCAATCAAATGGGGCCTTAATATCTTTATCCCCACCTCCCTAATAGTTGCTATTCTGCTATTGGCTAGAGTGGCCCAAAGCTGAATCCAGAGCTGGCAGGTGTCTTGACAAAGCAAAATGACAACAGCCAAATAGAGTCAGAATATCTGCTGAAGTTTTCACCCAGAGTGTTTTTTTAAAGACTAAATGTTTGCACATTGACAGATTTTAAGTCTGAATTAGAATTAATTCCATCTGAAAATCTATATTTCACCTGCTTATTTTAATGTCATAAATAAGTGATTCCCTTTTTTCAAGGGAAATGTTTTGTCATAAGAAATATTGTTATCGCAATACTCAATGACTCAATGGAATATGGGATTTTTTTTCCAGTATTGTGCAGTCCTAATTGGTATTATAGGTAGGATTGATTTAAAAGGACCAACTGCGGACTGTTTTACAGCATGCTTGGATTGAGTCTTTGAGTCGTACAGCTTCTACATTTACTACATATTTGCCATAGCTTAGAAACTAACAAATGAAAATCAGTGGCTAACCAGCAGATTCTTTGTACTTATTCACAGGATTTGGTTATACTTTATTTAAGGTGTCCTTGTTACAGTGTAACTCTATATTTAAATACTGAGGTATATTAATTTATTACACACATTTACATATGGTTAGGATTAGAATGCAGGTTATGTAATTATGCATTATTAATTACAGTTGAAATCAGAATTATTAAACCCCTTTTGATTTTTTTTCTTTTTTTAAATATTTTTCAAATGATGTTTAACAGAGCAAAAATAAATTTTCACAGTATGTCTGATAATGTTTTTTTTCTGGAGAAAGTCATTTGTTTTATTTCAGCTAGGATAAAAGCAGTTTTTATAAAAAAAATAAAAACTTTAAGGTCAATATTATTAGCTCCTTTAAGCTATATTGTTTTTCTATAGTCTACAGAATAAACCATCATTATACAATGACTTGCTTAATTACCCTAACTTGAGTTAACCTTATTAACCTAGTTAAGCCTTTAAATGTCACTTTAAGCTGTACAGAAGTATCTTGAAAAATATCTAGTCAAATATTATTTACTGTCATCATGTCAAAGATAAAATAAATCAGTTATTAGAGATGAGTTATTAAAACTATTACGTTTAGAAATGTGAAATGTTAAAAATCTTCTCTCTGTTTAACAAAAATTGGGGGAAAAATAAACAGGGGGGCTAATAATTCAGGTGGTTTAATAATTCTGACTTCAGCTGTATATTTACTATACTAAGTACGGACACCTTAAAATGAAATGTTACCCAGGGTTTTTATGATTTTATTTTGACATGACGACATAAAAAAATTGTATTTGATCGAGAAGAGCAGGTAAAACTCACCAAAACCAGGAAGATTGTGTGTATTGAGACGTCATATCTGAATCATTTATATGCCATTTAATGTTGACCTTGTTGTTAAATCATTGAAAATATTAAAAGATATTTGAAGGGATAGTTTACATCAAAATTAAATGTCTGTCATCATTTATTCTACACTCACTGTAAAAAATTGCTGTAAAATTTACAGTATTACTGGGAATTTTCATTGGCAATAATACTGTAAAATTTACAAGCGCACCGTAAATGAACAATTACAATTGTGCTGTGGTTTTACACTTGTAAATTTTACAGTATTACTGGCAATTTTTACAGTGTTACTGGCAAAGTATACAAGCACACTGTAAGTTAACAATTGCAACTATGCTGTAGTTTTACAGCACAATTGTTATTGTTAGTTTACAGTGCACTTGAATATTTTTCCAACCAAAATTGGCAGTAATACTGTAAATTTTACAGAAATTTTTTGCCATTGAGTACCATTGAGTTTCTGTCTTTTGTAAAACACATAATAGAATATTCTGAAAGGTATTTTTCCTCTGAATTGAATGACTGCCAGTTAAAATGCAGGGTTCCACATAATTCATTGATGTTGTTGATTGAGTTAACCTAACACTTTTATAAAATGTATGTGGATTGAACATAAAAAAATGAGTTGGCTAAATGAAATATCAAGAATTGTGTAGTGTCAGCTCATTTTAAATAAGTATTTTGATCAACTAAAAACAAAACTTTTTAAAACTGTGCCTTTGAAACAATAATTATTATGAAAAGTGCTATAATTGACATCTATAGTCCATAGCTAAAACAAAATCAAAACTGCTCAGAATTCAGTTTAAAGACACTAGGCTACACTTATGGTTTAAGAAAATAACATTTTTGTAAATGTATGCTGCTTCAGGTTTGTTTCTCTGTCACCTTTGCTGTTAAAGATGCTTTAATCCTAAAGCTGTTATGTCTTTGGCACATTGATGCATCAATCAATGTTTGTGATTGATTGGAAACATGAGGGATCTAGGTCCCATGTTCTTAATATGGAGGAAAATCCAATTCATCTTCTCTCTCCGGCCCTGAAATTCAATTATATTTTGAATACAAACAAGTCATTCCTGCTTGCCTGTGAAAGAGGCCTGTGTATGATGTTATGAGCACATTAATGTTCCTGCTCCCTGTAACTTGCTGAGCTGCTAATTAAACATATTAGTGTGCTGAAGGAGCAGATTTCTGGACCCATATGGCCACAGAAGCAGAAAAACAAGTTCTCTAATGCTTGTAATCTTGGTCATGGGTGATGTGCTAACATAAAGGATCAGTAGCTGGGAAATCCCAGGGTTTGCACAGCTCAATTGGCAATATCCTGAAATATGAAACATATTACATGGCATTCGGCAGAAGTTATTGACTTACATTAACATTGCATTTTTACAAATTTAACCATGCGTACTGCAAAAAAAAAAGTCTTTGCTAGATATAAAAATTTATATTTAGATATATGCACACATATACAGTGCATCCAGAAAGTATTCATAGCGCTTCACTTTTTCCACATTTTTTATATGTTACAGCCTTATTCCATAATGGATTAAATTCATTTATTTCCTTTAAATTCTACACACAATACCCCAAAATGACAAATTAAAAAAAATACTTTTTGAAATTGTTGCAAATTTATTAAAAATAAAAAACCTGAAAAATCCCATGTACATAGCTATTTACAGCCTTTGGTGTGAAGCTCTAAATTGAGCTCAGGTACATTCTGTTTCCACTGATCATTCTTAAGATGTTTCAGCAACTTAATAGGAGTTGACCTGTGGTAAATTCAGTTGATTGGACATGATTTAAAAAGGCATACACCTGTCTATATAAGGTCCCAGGGTTGACAGTGTATGTCAAAGCACAAACCAAGCATAAAGACAAAGGAATTATCTGTAGACCTTCAAGATAGGATTGTCTCGAGGCACAAGTCTGGGGAAGATTACAGAAACATTTCTGCTGCTCTGAAAGTTCCAATGAGCACAGTAGCCTCCATCATCCGTAAGTGGAAGATGTTTGGAACCACCATGACACTTTCTAGAGTTGGCCGGCCATCTAAGTGATCAGTGAAGAAGAGCCTTAGTCAGGGAGGTGATCAATAACCTGATGGTCACTCTGTCTGAGCTCCAGTGTTCTTCTGTGGAGAGAGGAGAACTTTACAGAAGGAGAACCATCTGTGCAGCAATCCACCAATCAGGCCTGTATGGTAGAGTGGCCAGACGGAAGCTACTCCCTGCCTGGAATTTGCCAAAAGGAATCTGAAGGACTCTCAGACCATAAGAAACAAAATTCTCTGGTCTAATGAGACTAAAATTGAACTCTTTAGAGTGAATGCCAAGTGTTACGTTTGGAGAAAACCAGGCACCGCTCATCACCAGGCTATTACCATTCCTACAGTGAAGCATGGTGGTGGCAGCATCATGCTGTGAGGATGTTTTTCAGCAGCAGGAACTAGAAGACGAGTCAGGATAGAGGGACAGATGATTGCAGCAATGTACAGAGACATTTTAAATGAAAACCTGCTTCAGAGTTCTCTTGACCTCAGACTGGGGCGACGTTTCATCTTCAAGCAGGACAATGACCCAAAGCACACCGCCAAAATATCAATGGATTGGCTTCACAACAACTCTGTGAATGTCCTTGAGTGGCCCAGCCAGAAGAGCCCAGACCTAAATCCTAATAAATTTAGTACCTAAATGTACATATAAAATAAAGCAAATATATAATTAAACATATGTCCCTACATGTACACTGTAAAACATATATATATTTTTGCTTTAACTTATTTTAATAAGTTAATCAGGTTTCAACTTTTTTATACAAAATTTCACTTATTATTTTTTGTCTGATTGATCTATTGAGTTGACATGAGTAAAGTTAATTTGAGTCAACAAAAAAAATAAAGGCAGCTAGAAGGTTATAGCATTTAGTTAAACATAAATACAGACAGGAAGAAGGCCAATTTGTGCACATATTCTGATGGAAAGCAAGCATATTTTAATTGCATGTTGTTTTGAAGTGCATGTCGACAATTTTCAGAGAACCAGTCTAGTCAACACATCTCTGAATGTTCAGACAAGGCAGTCTAGAATACAGCTGTGCATGTCAGCTTTATTCGCTTTTGTCGCCACCTAACAATAATCACGCGCAACTGCAGCATTGTATCATGATACTGTATACTCTTCCTAATAGCTCACACATGTTGTAGGTTGGATTTTCAGGTAAAATAAGAACTGATAGAAAAATGTACATGTAATGAAAGTTGATTTGTATAAAAGTGCCAAATCAATAAATGTAAATGTAATATTGTAAGGTGACAAATGATATTAATCAGCTGATATTGGATTGATTTAAAGCTGTCGGCATATCAGTAATAATTTAAAAAAGGCTAATGCCGATGATTAATAATTACGTTAAGGCAATGAGTTGCATGTCTTTTGAATATTCCAATGTTTTGTTTTGTTTTTTATCAGATGATTAAATTCTTGTAAAAAAAAAAAAATTAATATAATCTGTACAAAATATTAGACTCAGGAAAATAGCTGGTGTGCAAATTTGTTTAGTTTAGGCTAAAAAGATTTTGGCCAGTAAAAGAAATAGCTGCACTTTATTGAGTATTTTTCTGAAAAAGAAACATTTAATTTACATATACCAACATAGATTTATTTGTTAATTTAGTACTTGCATCAAATAAACACAATGTACTTAATGTGTTCATAATGTATTGCAGAACACTTCTGGTGCTCAAGAGCAGTGGTTCCCAAAGTAGACAATGAGGAGGGGTCGCTTGGTGATCTCCAAAAATCAAATTTATTTTATTAATCTATTAGAATTGCCATATTTTTATATTTTATCCATAACCTACAGAAGAAAAAAAATGTAGTTAATAGTTATATTAAAAAACAACAACATGCACATAAAAAGCCATCAGTGTTTCAATTTTTTGCGACCCCTAGGGTGATTATGTTATATTAAAGACAGAGCACAATGATTTTATGGCACCAGGTTGAACTTTCTGACACCTTTACGGCACTCACGTACATTAAAATAAATACAGGCCACAAATGAACATGGAGGATGGCCTCCAAGTGGCGTTCTTCAAAAAAATAAATGATAACTAGACTTGGGCCTACAAGTGTGTGTGTGCCTTTATGTGCAAGGTTTATATATTTTTATACAACAGTTTTGTCTGGTTCTTGAATCTAATTGGCTGATAGCCGTGCAATATTCTGCACTATATCTGAACTCATACAGCCTCTTTACTCATGTATTACTCCTGCCACATAGAGTGATAGCAGAAAATAACACTAGGTGAGAATGTAGCAACTATACAGTTTATTTATAAGGATAGTGATTATTTTAAACATGTATAATTCTGGAGATACAGTGCAGCTGTGGCCATAAGCCTGTCATTGTGCAAAGCATTAATGGTTGACGTTGTCCATCCACAAGATGGAGACAGAGACCGTATAATAAGCCTTTAGTGGAGAAAACTCCTGTGTAATTTCTAACTATAGCTGATCAAAGTGAGTGAGTGGTGGTGAGTGACATTCTAAGTCGATCTCTCTCTTTTGTATGTTGTAGTGCTGTATTTATACCATAGTAATTGTAGTGTATTGAGTGTGAGATGGTACTCGTACATCAGGAATGTATATATTTTGCACTGGCCACTCTTTCCTTTTTGGTTTGCCATCTGTTTGGTTTCTAATGAGTCTCCTGTTTTCGTTACTGCAGACTAGTTAATAAATAGCAAGAAAGAAGAAATGCCCGCATGTGTTTAGCATTTTTCCTTATCACAAACACAACAGTAATCTGGAAGTGTTTGCGTTGCTTTGGGTTTTTCTGGGTAATTACTGTATTGTGACCTTTTGATTGCAACAGATAAATACTGGTAATTGTCTCTAGACTGATGGCATTTCATGCTGTTATAGCCTTATAACCTTAAAATGTGAGCAAAATCCCCTGTTTTGTCATCACTTTAGACATTACGTTAGAGAATCATTCAAATACTAGCTCTAAAGTACACAGCAAAAATTCCAATGTTAAATATACAGTGTGATTTTTTTTAGTGCTGTTCAGTGTTAAAACCGGAGTACATTTTAATCCACAAGCGTGAAAGAGCGTATATTTAAGTTTTTTTTGTGTGTGTATTTCCCACTAGTGATGGGAAGTCCAGTTTTTTTACTCTAACCGGTTCTTTCAGACAAACAGTGATCAAACCAGTATGTTTTACTTAAACTTGAAACATGTCTTGTTGCATTTTAAAATGCATAGAGTTGAATGTATTGAAATTATTTCTGAAAAGATTAATGAACATTTAATAAATTAAAACTATTTTCAACATTTTTGATCACTGTTATCTGTCACACACACCAATTGATAATATAGGAAAAAAGGTAATATATTAACACTTTGAAGGGCAACACACTACAGTGCGATGTAGAATAAACTCTTACTGTAAGTTCACAGCGAAAGCGGCGAGTGCATCAAAGTAGCCAGAAGTCATTCATTTTCAATTGAAGCCGGCGACGATAAGCGGCGAGGAGCAGCGCGGCGAGTGGGCATCGAGGAGAGTTGAAATCAAGTCAACCAGAAAACACAGTCACTGTGAACTTTGGGTTCGACCACAGTTATTCCCAAGGGTTTGATTATTGCGGTCGCCGGATTTACAATTATTTACAATGTTTTCATACAGGTACATTCATTAAAAAGGTTACCGGTGAGTTATTAATATGCATCAATGTTAAATATATATATATTTTTCTTTAAAAAAGCGGGAATCCCGTGCGACAATACAAAACAGTATTGCTGCTTCAGAATAATTAAGTGGAGCAAAGCCACACCACATGCAACTTGATCTTCCATTGTTAAATTAATTTGATAAAAAGTGTGCAACATTTTCACCTAGAAAGCATGTTTTATGTGGGAATCAGAATCAGAAAGAGCTTTTATTGCCAGGTATGTTCAAACATACGAGGAATTTGTTTTCATGACAGAGCTTCTACAGTGCAACAGAATTGCAGAGACAGGAATTAAAAACAGATAATAAATATATTTTAAAAAGTAGTGAATGCAATATACAAATTGGCAAGTGTATGTACAGGTGTATTACTATACACAGCATAATATGTGCAGCTGTTATGTGCAAATTGGCATGTACAATGTGTTGTTAAAGAAGTGTACGTGTGTATAAAAAAAGTGTATAGCAGGTAGTGATGTTGGTTCCACAATTACTATCATCAAGTGTTCATGAGATTTTTATACACACGATTATGGCGTCGAACTGTTGTATAAATGCAATAAAACACTCATAGCAGTTCGATATGGCTGTATATCGGCACTGTCACCAGTGCCGATATACAGCCATATCGCACTGCTACGAGTGTGATATTGCTCATATAACCACCTCAGAGGATGCAGGGGTCGTGAATCACTGCCATTGTAATATTGGGGGTCGTGGGCTGAAATGTTTGGGAACCCCTGCTATTGAGGTGGAACACAGGTAGGGTTAGGGTCAGGTTTGGTGGGATGTGTAGGTTTAGTGGAGGTTTAAAATGTAACGGATGGTCAGTGTAATTAGATGTAATTACAGAAATGAATTACAGATGTAACTACACGTAGGTATTTAATCAATCATATGTGAAAACATGTCTTTACACAATAAGTACTTTGTTATAAATTATTAATTTCAGTGTAAGTATATTAGTTAAAACCACCTAAAGTGGGACCATTCATTTGATTGAATAAATATGTTATATCATATGTCAAAAAAGTTAATGCTGTTGAATGAAACATGTAGGGAAAAAAATAACCTTTGAAATTTGTCATATTGTATTTTTTTATTTAAACTTATGCCTCTCTTAAAATGTTTGACAGTTTGAAACATACAAATCAGATCAGAGCAGTCACTGTGAATGAAGATGGTCAATCTAGATCCAGAAGACCACATTGCAAACAGCTGGATTTGAACTGACAGTGTGAGTGCAGCAAAAGTGACCATTTTGATCAACTCATAAGACCAAGATGGCGGCGCGTACACATCGCGAGGCTCGGCGTCTCTCCAGTTTCTGCAATTTTGCAGTATTTTTCCTGCTCATTTCGGGTCTGTTCGTGCAGAACAGTAATGCCTTTACATCGTACACCCGACAGGAGATCTTGGATATTGGTTTGTGCATTTCGGACAGTTTTATCAGCAATCTACGACTCATCCCAGAGATCGCCAGGACACCCGAGGCTGAGCGCTCCGTCCGGCCGGGCAGAAGTGCTCGAAGACGGCGACGCGAACGTAAACAAAGGCGGGGGAAGCGCGGCGGGCTAAGAGCTAAGCTAAAGCTAACACCACACCGGCTCTCTTTACCCAGCATCTTCCTCGCCAATGTACGGTCCCTGGTGAACAAAATGGATGAGATTAGACTGCGCATCAACCACAGCAAAAGATTATGGAACTGTAATATCATGATTTTCACTGAAACATGGCTAAACAGCGGGATACCAGACAACGCTGTATCTTTAACTGAGCATCAAACATTCCGAGCAGACAGAGCGGCGGATGACTCCGGTAAGACCCGAGGCGGAGGATTATGCATTTATATTAACAAAGCGTGGTGCACAAACTCTGTCATCGTTGGGAGACATTGCTCTGTTAACCTGGAATTTCTGATGGTCAAATGCAGACCGTTTTATCTGCCACGGGAGTTCACCTCCACCTTTATAATCGCTGCTTACATTCCACCCGATGCTGATGCAAAGCTTGCTATGAATGAACTTCATGCAGCCATCAGCAAACAACAGACTGCTCACCCGGAGGCTGCTTTTATTGTTGCGGGGGATTTTAATCACTCAAACTTAAAGACAGTGCTCCCCAAATTCCATCAAAACATTTTCTGTCACACACGGGGAAACAAGACTTTAGACCAGGTATACACAAACATGGCTGAAGCCTATGCTGTCACCCCCCCTCCCCCACCTGGGTCAATCAGATCACCTTTCTTTGTTCCTCACCCCCCGATACTCACCCCTCATCAACCGTGTGAAGCCATCAGTGAGGACCATCAAAGTGTGGCCAGCGGGGGTAGACTCCACACTCCAGGACAGGTTTCAACACACAGACTGGAGTATGTTTGCTTCCCAGGCCACATGTGGCTCTCACACAGACATTAACAGCTACACTTCCTCTGTTCTGGAATACATCAACACCACCATTGACAGTGTTACAACCCAGAAACAGATCACCACATACCCAAATCAAAAGCCATGGATGAACAAGGAGGTGCGCCTCCTGCTGAAGGCACGCAACACTGCCTTCAGATCAGGGGATGCACAGGCCTACAGCACTTCCAGGGCTAATCTGAAGAGGGGCATCAAAAAGGCCAAGCACTGCTACAAGCTAAAGCTAGAGGAGCACTTTTCCAACTCTGATCCTCGGCGCATGTGGCAGGGCATACAGGCCATCAGCAACTACAAACCCAGCCATTCCACACCCACAGCCACAAATGTCTCCTTCCTGAACGAGCTTAATGACTTTTATGCCCGCTTTGAAAGAGACAATAATGAACCCTACATCAGGATCACTTCCTCAACCGACCACTCACCCATTACACTCACCTCCTCAGAAGTCTACACCGCACTGAGTCGGATCAATGTGCGTAAGGCTGCTGGACCAGACGGTATTCCTGGGCGTGTCCTCAAAGCATGTGCAGAACAGCTCGCTGGGGTATTCACAGACATTTTCAACCTGTCCCTTAACCTAGCAGCTGTGCCAACATGCTTTAAAACCACCTCTATTGTGCCAGTGCCGAAACACTCCAGCCCAACATGCCTGAATGACTACCGCCCGGTAGCACTCACACCCATCATCATGAAGTGCTTCGAGCGGTTGGTCCTGGCACATCTGAAAGACTCTCTGCCATCCACACTGGACCCACATCAGTTTGCCTACCGTGGCAACAGGAGCACAGAAGATGCAGTCTCCATAGCACTGCACTCTGTACTCACACACCTGGACAATAAAAACACTTATGCACGAATGCTGTTTGTTGACTTCAGCTCAGCATTCAACACTGTCATACCCTCTAAGTTAATGATCAAACTTAGAGACCTGGATATAGACACGTCTCTCTGTAACTGGGTTATGGACTTTCTGACTAACAGACCTCAGAATGTTAGATCAGACCACATTTGCTCCACCACCGTCACACTCAACACTGGTGTACCACAGGGCTGTGTGCTGAGCCCTTTCCTCTACTCCCTTTTCACCATCGACTGTAGGCCTGTGAACAGATCCAACGTCATCATCAAATTTGCAGATGACACCACAGTGATTGGTCTAATCAGCAACAATGATGAGACTGCCTACAGGGAGGAGATACAGCATCTGGCCACGTGGTGCACCAACAATAATCTGCTCCTTAACACCGACAAGACCAAGGAGCTCATTGTGGACTTCAGGAAGGGACGAACAGGCTCACATGATCCCATCTACATCAATGGGATGGCCGTCGAGCCTGTATCATCCTTCAAGTTCCTGGGGACCCACATCTCCAAGGACCTTTCCTGGACCACCAACACCTCCAGCCTGGTCAAGAAGGCTCACCAGCGCCTATTTTTCTTAAGGCAACTTAAGAAGAACCAGCTGTCATCAGCCGTCTTGGTGAACTTCTACCGCTGCACAATAGAAAGCATCCTGACGAACTGTGTCACAGTCTGGTATGGAAGCTGCTCTGTTGCGGAGCGTAAGGCACTGCAGCGGGTGGTGAAAACTGCCCAACGCATCACAGGGACCACACTGCCAGCCATAGAGGACATCCAGAGGAAACACTGTCTGCGCCGAGCACGCAGTATTCTTAAAGATTCCTCTCACCCTGCTCACAGACTGTTTTCTCTCCTGCCTTCTGGCAGGCGCTTCAGGCTCCCCCGGACAAAAACCAGCAGACTAAAGAACAGCTTCTTCCCCAGAGCTGTCTCCCTCTTGAACTCTGCTCCCCACTGACTTTTTGCCCCCCTAATACACCCCACTCTCCTCTCCTCATAACTCAGACTCATCATAATCACTGCACTACTTAACATTTGCACATTTAAAAATTGCACATATTCATTGCACTGATTCATTTATTTGAACTGTACACACCTACTGCACATGTACATTTGTAAATTATGTACACACCCACTGTACATATACATTTGTAATTATGTTTATCTATCTGCACACTTCTGATTATTAATAGCAACCTGTACATTTATCCATCTATTGTAAATCTCTGTTCATAGCTAACACAACCTGTATATAATGTTCATAGTACATCCATTTGTAAATATCACCAGAATTTTTCTATAACTGCACTTTATAACTTATACCTGTATCCTGCACTTGCTGCTATTGCACTCCTGGTTAGACCTAAACTGCATTTCGTTTCCTTGTACTTGTACATGTGTGATGACAATAAAGTTGAATCTAATCTAATCTAATCTAAACAACCAAAGCCACATTAACATTTCAGCTCAAATACAACTGTTTGTGTATAAATTTGTGTAACACCAGGCTGATTACTGTATTACATTTTCAGCTCACTTTGGAACAGCACACAAATTGCTACAAAATTTCTTCAAATACATTCAACATTTCTTCAACATGTGAAGTGTTGCTGCTCAAAAAAAATGGCAAAATCCAATCAGAGTGGTCAGACTGAAATGGACTGTGATGTGTTGAAAATGTGATTTCTGAACAGGGTCAAGTACTTTTCAAAGCAGTACGTCCCATTCAATATCAAATAAGCATAAACACAAAAGCATGATATGCCAATACAAATTGCTGATGATATCATTTGTTTATGTAGGTAAATAACCAACCAACTGACTAACCGAACTAACTAAACTAACTATAAACTAAATAAACTAACTTTAACTAACAAACTAACTTTAACTAACCAAACTAACTAGCAAAACAACTAAGCTAAACTAACTAACAAGCTAATGAAACAACTAATGAACTAAACTAAATTAACTTACTAAACTACCTAACAAACTCAAGTAACAAACTAAGAAACAAACAAATGATCTGAATAACTACAAAGAATCTAACTAACTAACAAACTAACTAACGAAGGAACGAACTAAATAAATAAATGACTAAAGAACTAAATGAATAACTAAACAAAGTAAATAA
>CAIGQZ010034527.1:9438-34645 GCA_903798205.1 Danio tinwini
TATATATATATGTGATATTTTACATTTGATCATTCAAGTTCTGCGTCTGAATACTGTACGAATCCTCAGAAAAGTTTTATTGTACTGTATATTTGCTCTATTGTATTCTTCTATGCTTGTAATTTGTTTATTGTACTGTACGCACTGCCCTACAGAACCATCCTGATCAATAAAAAATTATGAATTAATTTACAAAAAGAGCTGTTCATGTCTCCTGAAGAAATTGTATTAAAGCACTTCACCCCAAAGGTTATTTGTTATTCTTTATTCCTTTAAATAATGTAGCCTAGTTGTCTTTTTAATGATTAATTAAGGAATTATAATGCTATGTTTCATTGTTTATCTTTATTAACAAGTAGTAGAGTACAGCTAATGTATAGGCTATTTCTGTCCGTTCGCATGCCGTCCCTTTGTGCCACCTGGCGGCATAGTCGCAAACTGCAGTCATACCTAAAAAACACGTTCTTTTTTTTCACTGCGGCAGCGGTATATTGTGCGGCGGTAATGGTCATATTAAACTCTCACCTACTGTATATTGCAAAATATAATTAAGACAAAATAAAAATGGCAATATTCCTTTTTTCCCAATATTGTGCAGCCCTAAAAGATAAATAATTTTATTAACTTAAAACAATTAAGTTGTCCCAAAAACTCTAAGTAATCACATGGAGAAGCATCAGTGCTGTTTCACTATACTAAATACATTTAAGTTTCTTTTATAATTCTGCTCTGTGCAGCATATACAACATATTAAAAAGTCTTTCCCTGTTTTCTATAAATTCAAATAGGAAATCAAGGATGTATGACATTATTAGAATGGCAGTACAGAACACGGCCCTAGTCACAAGTTAAAATTGCTTATTTCTCTGAATTCTAAACATTTAGGATATTGTAAACACTTATTTCAGCAAAACATATAACACTGTTCTAATGATTTTTGAACATTTTTATGAAAAAACTTTACATAGTGCCTTTAATTGTGGACTACACTTGCGTAATATTGTGTTTCCTTTTTAAGATTAGGGTGTGTCGTGAAACTTGTAAATGTTGTCATTAGCCTTTTGACATGATAGATTAATGAGATAAATTTTCCTCAAAATAGCATTGAGCTGGATCATTGACAACATTTAATATTAACAACAAAGACATGGGAAGAGCAGTCTACTTACTTTAAAAAATCTTTTATATTGTGTATTTTTGTTTTTTTTATTTACGTTTTTTCTTTATCTGTAAATGCTTTTACCATTCTTTCACAAATTCATCATGGTAAAATCTCAAGTTTAGATTTTATGGTGTTCAAAAATTGTGAAAATATAGAATCAACATCTAAATGCTATGTAGTTTCTACCCACATTTGGGTCAAATAGAATAAAGCCAAGCTTAAATATGTAAAGTTAAATTTACTTTACATACATTTTTTAAACCAGTTGTGTCTATTCAGATTTAACCCAAATTCAGGTTGAATTTAAACCAGTGTACTATTTTTTCGGAGTGTACTGTTCATGTGCTATACATACTGTACTGTAGCATACATAAACATAAATCAATGTGCTTCACTGCCATACTTGATGCCTGGATAAGTGCTTACAGGAAAGTGCATGTTAATGGACAGGGCAGAAGGAGGCTCATGGTAAATGTGTACAGTACGCACCTATGATCCTTTTATTTCAAGTGCAATATGTTATTGGAAAATGGAAATGAATTCCTTCTCAGAAGAAAGGAGGTAATAAAAGTAGTATTGTTACTGGTATTCACTATTTTTAGCTAAGAAAAACAATGCACAAGAGATTAATTTATTCACGTCATGAAGCTATTTTAATTTATTACACTGCATTTTGTTGTATCATTTATACAATTATTTTCCAATAACACCACATTTGAAGATATTTATAAACATATTAGTTTCACTGTTCTCTTTTGGATCTATCAAAGCACACATATTGTCATGTTGGTTGTTCTGCTGGCAGTGTAAGTCAACCCCTTCAGATCAATACAGTGCTTCACTTTACAGGAAGCAACAGAAGCAGGTAGACTGTTTGGATCCCGTGGGAATATCTGCCAGGAAATCTTGCACACGTAAATCTTGTGTATGGCTTTGCCATCTTTTGTAGACACTGATGTTTTTACTTGAACAAAATGGATCCCTCACTGACTTTCCAATTAGTTTAATGAATCAAAACAGCTAATAAAATATGTATATATGGCACTGATAACCACCAGACATGGATGTTATGTGCACAAAAACGTATTCTATTTAAAAAAAGAAATTTTTTTTTAGAATGGGGCAGTACGGTGGCTCAGTGGTAAGCACCGTCGTCTCAGAGCAAGAAGGTCACTGGTTCGAGTCCTGGCTCGGCCAGTTGGCATTTCTGTGTGGAGTTTGCATGTTCTTCCCATGTTCGCATGGGTTTCCTCCGGGTGCTCTGGTTTCCCCCACAGCCCAAAGACATACGCAATAGGTTAATTGGATAAACTAAGTAGTGTGTTTGAGTGTGTATGGTGTTTCCGCTGTGTAAAACATATGCTGGAAAAGTGGCGACGTCGGAAATAGTGACTAAGCTAAGTTTTTTTTAGGTAAACATCTTTTCAGTGATTTGTTCTTAAAATAATACTTTTTCTCAGTCCCTGTATGGAAATCTGATGTATGACAATACAGTTTATGAACATATATGAATTTTAGAGTCAGGTGCTTAATGTGATTTTTTTTATATAACATCAGGTGAAGGGCGAAGGCTGAAGGCACCAGAACAAGACACGGATGATGATTTAGTAAGTACAACACATTTAGCAATTATACATTTAAATTTGTTTAAATATTTTATTTAAATATCTGTAATTGGAATCTGTGATGTAATAGGTATGTGAGGAGCCGGAGGTTTTACAGGGGGAAAGACCTCGTCCACAGGGTTCCTCTCCTGTTGAGGAATTCCCAACCACAGAAAAATACGCAAAACCGGTGAGCGCTACATCACACAATACTAAAAATAATGAATATATTTTAGGGATCCTCCGATCGGGATTTTTGCAGCCGATACAGAGTACCGATTCCTTGTCTTGGTGATTAGCCGATATTGAGAACCGATTATGATTCAAGCTTTATAATGCATAAAACACATTTTCCCTTTAAGTATGATAAGATCTCACCTTACCTAAGAGAATAAATAAAGAATGTTGCATATACTTCCTTAAACATGTCACTTATAAACATTTAGTAAGAAAATGTCATGTTTAGAAGGAGCTTTACAGAAAAAAATACATAAAACTGAAAAGAAAATTAACAATGCAATTTAGAAACATTGCAAACGATGGAAGAAGAGTTCCACATGTCTCACTGAAGAAAAGTTTGTAGTGCATATTTGATGTATAAGAAGTTAAAATGCACACCTATAAATATATCGCTTCTTTCCTAAAAGGAAATGGGAAGGCCATATAAACTACTGTCAATTGCAATAAGTATATTACAAAAGTTATATTATTAAATATTCAAGTTAATATTCATGTCACAACAGCTCAAAGAGACCATCACTTGCATGAGTCATGCTAATAAACTGTATAAACAGAGGTTGCACCACATATTTTATTTAGCTGCTGTGACACGAGCGCAGTGATCGCTCATGCCTCCACACATCATCTACCTCTTCACATGTTGTAGCACTGCAGATGAATAATATACAGGTGCACACGTGCCTCTTCCTCTGCTTGTAAACTCATAAACAAATACCTGTGATTGGTTAAAGAGATCAGACAGATCATGCAGTACCAATCGAGTCATTAAATGTAATTTTCAGCCAATACCGATTTCCGGATGATTGATCAGAGCATCCCTAGTATATTTATTTTGGGGCATGGGAATTATGGTTTAGTGCACTATGTACTACTAAACTAATTGTTTTTTTGCCAGGCTGAAGGCGAGTTCTATGATTCACCAGCTAAGACTTCCAAAAAAGGCAAAAAGATTGGTTTCGGCTCACTGTTTGACAAGCGTTCCTCCGTCAAGATGAATCAAACAGAGGTCAGACATACCTAAAGTTGGAATGTGAATAAAAAAGACAAATTTCTAAATTAATTTTCATTCTGTTTTAGGACTTGCAAAGTGATCAGTCAGAAGTGATAGTGAAGACTGTGAAGGAAGTCTGTGCTGAGGGTTTGGTAGTAAGTGGAGGGGGACAAGACGGTATCTTCATCAAAGAAGTAAAAGCTGAGTCACCTGCCTCAAAGCATCTAAATGCAAAAGAAGGTGAGATGTGATAAACATAATATCACATTACAGACCAGTTCTGAAGCTAGAATACAGCTAAACATGTCTTTCCTCCATCTTGCATCATGTGCATTCTCATTTATGTCCTTCCATCTGGCCTTTCAGGTGATCAGATACTTAGTGCTACAGTATACTTTGATAATGTGTCATATGAAGACGCCCTCCAGATTCTTGAGCATGCTCAACCATATAAAGTGGCATTCTGCCTAAAACGCAAACCACCTCCGAGAACCCAGGAAGCTGCTGAGACAATGAGGCCAGATATAACTATTGTAATTATCATACTGTCCATTATATTAAAATACAGAATACCTAAGAAATCTTTTAGAGTTGTCACTGTCTTCTTTATCGTGTTTACAGGGCGAGGAGGCTGAGCATGAAGAGGAAAGAGTAGGACCTGAGATGAGAGGTAGAAGGAAGACAAAAAAGCAACATGATCGCATCTCTTGGCCCAAATTTCCCACCTTTAGCAAAGGTCGCAGGGCACATTTTAAGAGGTCTCACAGCACATCAGAAGCAGAGGAACAGAGAAAACTGGAAATAAGTCCACCAACAAGTGACACAGAATCACCTCTTAAGTCTCCATTAAAATCCCCAGATGGAAAAGACAAGAAAAAGATGCACAAAATGAAGCTGAAAATGAAGATGGCAGGACGCAGGAGCAAGTCTGTTGAAGAAACTGAAAATGAAAAAGCGCTAACAGCAGACAATATGGAGGTATTGGACAACCAAATCATCATGAATATAACTGAAGAGCAAGTGCCAGTGATTAATGTGATAGAGACCCCTAAAATATTGAATGAAGCTGAAAAAACTGACTCAACTAAAACAAGAATTGATTATACATTGCCAAATTTGCCAGTGACTGAATCACTGAACAAGGTAGAGCTCATCAGTTTGGACACAACATTAAAGACTACTGATATTACAATTGCTCTTGAAGATGATGGCAAAGAAAAGATAGAGAGATCTGAACTGAAAGGTAGCATTCCAGGAAAGGATAAGTGTGAAATAGAAACAGAGAGTCTATTAAAATCCTCCACAAGTGGGATGAGAACTTCAGATGCATCAACAATTGACAATATTATGGACAGTCCTAACATAGTATCACAAACTGAAGCAGCTGCGCATCAAGTCGAATCTGACAGCAAATCAATAATTAAAGAAATAATAGAGAAACTACAAGAGTCTGGAGAAACTGACATTAACATCCCAACAGTTGCCATTGCTCTTGACGTGCCTGATGTAGGAGCAACAATAAGCAAATCCCCAAAATTGGGCAGTGATAAGGAAAAGAAAGAAAGAAACATTCTAGAAACAGAAAGCTATGGGATTCGAACTAGAGGACCACTGGCAGACATAGCCACATCAAAGAGTCATTTTGCAAACACAGTAAGCGGACTAGAGTTTGCATCATCAGACACTTTCACATTTGAGATGCGAACAAAACAAGAAGTGTCCTCGAAGGTCATTGACACAAAGAGACCAATTACATCAAAACCTGTTGTATCCCAGCCAAAATCACAAGCTCTGGAAGTGGACCGAAGCAAGAAGAGTACTGGAGGTAGTGCTGATACTACAGAAACTAAAAAAAGTGATGTTGAATCAAACTTTAAACTACCTAAGGTGGATCTCTCAAAATTTGATCAGGGACAAACAATAACTATAGGACAGAGAGATCCAATCAAAGGGCCTCTCCTGAAACGGGAGGAAATTGAGATTCCTGGCATGGAGGATAAAAAATCTAAGGCCAAGTTTAAGTCTCAGAGAAGTAACGAACAAAAAATTGAGAAGATAATAAATATTTCGAAAGCAGAAAAACCCAGGGCTCTGGGGAAAGCAGCAGAGTTTAATGTTGAGGATGTAAAAGAAGCAGTATCAAAATTCCCTGCTTTCAAATTACCTGACAGAGACATCACAGGAGTCCTCGTACAGAGAGAGATCACAATTTTGGAAATGAAGACAGACAAGACTGGCACAACACCTAAAGGATCCCCTAGTAAAGTTTCAAGCATGAGCACAGAAATAAACATTAAGTTACCTGACACAGTGGATACAAACAAACAGAGTCTTTCTCCTGTTTTCTCAAAAGATCAAGCCATGTTATTACCCAAAACTGAAGAACTGAATCTGGAAGACACAGTTATAGCTCAGAGAAAGACAGCCCAATCTAAAACTAAGCTTGCAGACCACAAACCCAAAACTAGCACAATGGTAGAGAAGGATAAGATTAGTGCATCTCATGATGTAAAAATCCAACTTCCAAAGCGTGAAGATATCGAAATACCAGGAATGGAAGCCATTGAACAAATAAAAAAAGCTAAAGATACAGACACTCAAGTGAAAGACTACACCGATACAGATGCCAAAGCTGACAGAAAAGGGCATGAAAAGAAATCAAAGAAAGGAAAGGTGTCTTTGCCTAGTTTTGGAATCATGACCCCTGACATCCGCTTCCCAGGTATCGCGATTGAATTACCAATAAAGGCCATGTCAACTAAAAATGATAGTGATGCAATTAAGGACATGAAAACTGAACAAAAATCTTATGATGCAGACATCCGAGCCACCAAACAATCTTCTAAGGAAGCAACACTTGAAAAACCTAAAAAAGGGGAAAGCTGTGTGACTGAGCTTAAAAATAAAGCAGCACCTGATATAGGGGGTGATCAAATGCCTCATCATGGTATTAGCACTGCTATTAAGGTAACCTCAAAACAGGGTGTTGAAGGAGAACCAAAAGCTCAAATTAAAAGCACAGACACAGATTCCTCTCCACACAAAAAGAAACTGCCTAAATTAAAAATGCCCAAAATTGGAGGGAAATCTGTAAAAGGAATATCTGAAGTCTCTACACAAGAGGATGTTGCAGTGCAAGAAAATGATGTAACAGAGGTTGTATTAGATTCTGAGAAAATAACATCTAAGACTGACCCCAAAGGATACAATTTAGATACTGACAAAAATTGGCCAATTAAAATGCCAAGTATAGATGTTTCTGTTCCAAAAATAAAAATCCCTAAGACAGAGGGAAAATCAAAGCAGGAGGACACTTATGCAGGTGTTGAACTAGCCAAAGACAAAAAATTGAGTGAGTCAACACAAAAGCCTGCAAAAGAAAAGGTTGGGAAAATTGAAATGAGGGTTGACAGTGTAGAGGATGCTCAAGAGGAGAGTGGATTTAGACTAATTAAGTTTGGTATTTCATTGCCAAAAGGCAAGACAGAAGAAGCTGATCTGTTACCAGAGGAATCTGAACAATCAGTCATCAAGGCTGTTGGAAAAACTGAAGTGGAGTCATCAGAACTACCACAAGGTGAAATAAAAGAAACAGACTCTAAAATGAAGAAGAGGAAAATATCATTTCCCAAATTTGGATTCTCTAAATCAGAGTCTAAAGCATCTGATTCTAATGTGACTCTGCCACCTCCACAAGACATAGATGGGACCGAAAAAGATGTTGGAAGTAAGACCACAGCCTTAGAGGCTGAATTTAAGGATTCAACAGAATCCCCCACAAAATTTAGACTTCCCAATATTAAATTTCCCAAATTTGGAGTTTCGATTCCAAAGACAGCTGGTGCTGATATTCATATTCCTGATGTCAGCACAGAGGAAACTACAGTGACTGTTGAGTTGCCAGAAGCTAAATTGTCTGTAGAATCGACAACGCTATCTGAAAATAAAGGCCTGGACATGCCTCTCAGTGTATGCAAACCTCAAGTTGACTTGTCTCTGCCTGAGGGAAAAGTAGGCATTAAAGATGTTAGTATTCCAAAAGTAGACGATTTTCAGAAAAAAACAGAGGTTGATGCTAGTATCACTGACCATGATATAGAAATTTCAAAAACAGACATCAAAGATGATATCAGTCCTCCACAGGTTGATGCGTCCATTCCAGAAGGTTCTGTTGAAATAAAAGTACCAGAAGTGAACTTTACAATTTCAAAGGAAGATGCTGAAGATAAAAATATAACAGGTGGTGCACCAATAAAGATTAAACTACCCTCTATCCAGTTACCAATGTTTGGTGGGAAATCATCCAAAGTGAAAGATATGCCAGTTGTAGACATAGATATTAAAGAGCATGATGTAAGCCTTCCAGAAACAGAAGTAAATGTGAAGCTAAAAGATGATGCACCTTCATTTGAAGTCAAGGATTCTTTTGTGACTATGAGAGGTGTAGACATGAAGGTTAAAGAAGCAAAGCTCAAAGAGCAAGATGTTATGGTTACACTGCCTAAATTTGGCATTAGCCTTCCAAAGGTTCAAGCCCACAAAACAGAGGATAGTACGGACAAAGAATCGAATACAGACACCAAAGAATCAAAACCAGAGTCTGACCAGGCTGAGAAAGGTTCAAGATCTCCAACAAAAATTAAACTTCCTACTTTTAAATTTCCAAAGATTGGTGTCTCATATCCAAAATCACCAGATGTAGACTTAGACAATCAAGTCACAATGGTCAACACAGATGAACCTACTGTGGAACTTAAAAAACCTTCTGGAGAAATACCAGCATTGCCTGAACTGAAAAGCCAGCATATTACTTTCAGCATTTCCAAACCTGAAGTTGATGTCTCTAAACCAAAGGGAGATAAGGCTGCTGATGCCCACTGTGAAAAGAAAAAAGAAAAGATTTTGTCTTCAGACTACAAATTTTCTAAACCAGAGGTAAAGATGAGCCTTGTAGATCATGATCTTGATCAAAAGACAGATTTAGAAGATTCGGAAATGCAAGCTAAGCAACTTGACATGAAAATCAAACTTCCTTCAGGTACAGTTGATGTAGTTATCCCAGAGGCTAAAGAAAAAGAGAGTGAAACTAAACTCAAAAAACGTAAAATATCATTTCCTAAATTTGGATTTTCCAAATCGGACACTAAGGTCCCTGATGTTGATACCAATCTTCAAGGTACATCTGTGCAAGAAATTGAGACTGAAGTGACTGTTCCTGCTCCAGAGCCTGAGGTTCAGATGAAAAACAAAAGTACTTCAGGTTCTCCATCTAAATTCAAGCTTCCTACAATTTCTCTCCCTAAATTTGACATTTCCATTTCAAAAATGGAGGAAGAATCTACTGCAAAAGCTGATAAAGCTGCACATGAAGTAAAAGTAGCATCAGGAGATACATTGCAAGATCAAGATACAGGGAAACAAGGTACAGAACCATCAAAGCTAACTTTAGAAACCCTTCCAGAAAATGCTGAAATAAAGACAAAAGACTCTGATCCTGAAAGTCAAGGCAGTATATTTACTATGCCCAAATTTGAATTTTCATTTCCAAAACTAAAGGGACCAGAATTTAAAAAGGGTGCATCAAAAATAGATACAGAAAAAACAGAGGCTACACTGAAACCTTACATGGAGAGTGCAGAGGGAGAAATTGAAATACCAGAGGCTTCTGTGGAATATGAGGTAACATCAACATCTGTCCAAGCTGGTGAACTGGATGTGAATGTTGAATCTGACTTGAAAATTAACACAACAGAGATGTTAAAAGATAATACAACCATGGGAGGATCACCAATTAAATTTAAACTTCCTTCTTTCAAACTACCCAAATTTGGAAGTTCATCTTCCAAAGGAAAACCTGAAATAACCGATTTGAAGGGTGAGGAAATTACTTTGAAGGCTGAAGACATAGAAGCATCGGAAATAAAAATGGACTTCAGTCAAGAGCTGAAGAAACCGTCAATTAGTGTTCAACAGCCAAAGGTTCTTACAGAGGTCCAAACATCAAAAGCAGAAGGTGATATTTCCTTACCCGAAGGACAACTCTGGAAACCATCAGCTGAAGTGGAAGTACCAAAAGTTAAGCTAGAACGCAAAATAGATCAAGAAGCTGATTTAAAAGACACTGGAATAAACATGAAAAGATCAGGATTTTCACTTCCTAAATTTGGATTTTCTAAACCAGATGCCAAGGTGTCTGAGATTGATGTCAATCTGATGCAAGTTGATTTCTCTAAATCAAAAGGTGGTGTGAAAATAAATGAGCAAAGTATTAATATTACTGCACCAAGTGTTGAGCAAAAAGACCCAACCTTTGATGCCACAACAAAAGATACACTTCCCTCAATCAACTTACCAAAGTTCAGAGGACAGTCTATCAAGGTGGAGAAAACTATGCCAGTTGCGGATACATCTGTAAAAGGACCTGAGGTGAGTGCTCCTGATGCACAAATAAGTGTGGACTTAAAGGTTAAAGATACTGAACTTGGAAGACAGGAGGCAAAGCTTAAGATGCCAAAGCTTGGTATAGGTCTTCCCAAAGTTAAAGGCTTTGATTTAAGTACAAAGACTGAGGATGTAGCTGAAGTACAACCAATTGATGTCAAACATCCAGATATGACAACTGAAGGGAAAGTTCACCCACCAGAATATGATTCTAAGACACTAGATGTGCAGACGAAGACATTACCTGGATTTGGGTTCTCAAAACCAGAAGTAAAATCCCCAGAGGTTGATGCAAGTACCCAAAAAACAGATATTCTAATACAAGAAGGCAGTCTAGACCTGGGAGAAGCAAATGTGGATATTAATGTTTCAAAGGTGGAATGTGAACAAAAGGGCTCAAATTTTTTTGGATCTCCTACAAAGTTTAAACTCCCTTCAATAAGCCTCCCAAAATTTGGTGCTAAATCACAAAAAGTTGCATTAGACACTAATGTAACAGAATCAGAACTAGAGGGAGCAAATATAACACATGACATTTCAAAACCTGATGTCAAATTAGAAGTAAAACCACCTAGTATTGAAGTTAAAGTTGAACGCAGCACAGACACACCTGATGTTGACTCCAAAGGACCGCAAGTAAAAGTGAAGAGACCAAGCTTTTCATTCCCTAAATTTGGATTTTCTAAATCAGACACTGCAACTCCAGAAGTAGATGTTAGTGTTCATAAGGTTGAAGCATCCATACCAGAGACCATTGTACCAATTAAAGAACAAACAGCAGAAATAACACTTCCAGGAGGGGAGGCTGAACAGAAAGATCTAACTAGTGTTGTTTCCCCAACTAAATTTAAGCTGCCAGAAGTCAACCTGCCAAAAATTGGACTCAAAACCTCAAAAGGTACAGTAAGTTTACCATCACCAGATAAAGGTATTATAGAAATTACTACTCAACAACCAGACATCAAGGTGGTGGGACAATTGGTAAAAATGAAAAAAGAGGCAGATGTAAACATGACAATAAGAGAAGCTGATGTTCTTCCAAAAGAAGAAAAAATAATATTACCCCAACTTGATGTTGACACTCATGACATGTCAATTGAAGGCAAAGCAGATATACCTGAAGTTGATCTGAGAGGACTTGACGTAAAACTAAAGAAACCAAGCTTTTCATTTCCAAAATTTGGCTTTTCAAAGCCTGATAAGGGGCAAAGCATTGATGCAAGTCTTCCAAAGACAGAAATGTCTATAAAAGAGGGTGACATACCTGCTAAAGAGAAGGATGTAGAACTTGCCCTCACATGTGAAGAGAATAAGCAGGAAGATCCAAAATTTAGGTTGCCCTCAATCAACCTTCCAAAGTTTGGTCTCAAATATCCAAAAACCACACCTGAAATTTCAACAGCTGATGTAAACATCAAAAAACCTGAAATATCTTTCACTGAAACAGGAGAAGTGCAAACTACTAACACAGAAATAAAGCTTGACATTAAAGGGCCCACCACTGATGTGGAAATTAAAGATATAGAGGTAGATATTGATGTGACAGGAAGTAAAACCAAGCTACTAAAATTTGGAATTAGCATGCCAAAAGTAAAGGAGATGGAGAAAGAAAGTAAAGACATAAACATAGAGACTGACCTGTTATACAAAGAAAAGGTAAATGTACAACAGCCTATTGAGGGGAAATTAGATAAAGCAGAAGTTGATTCCAAGGGACTAAAAGTAAAACTTCCAAAGCTGGGATTTTCAAAACCAGATATTAAGACTCCTGAAATTGATGTGAGACTGCCCAAAGCTGACATGAGCATATCGGTGGGAAATGTAGATGTTTCAGAGCTATCGGCTGATATTAAATTACCAGAACAAGAACCAGATTTGAAGGAAGACACTTCTGGCTCACCAACAAGATTTAAATTATCAACTGTAAATTTGCCAAAATTTGGAATCATAGCATCAAAAGACACAGATATTAGTACAGCCCACATTGACACCAAAAGCCCTGAAGTTAGCCTTCCAGATAAGAAATTTATGTCTGGAGAAGTGTCAACCATTGACATGAAGGGGCTAACAGTAGGAGATCCTTCTATTGAGATTGAAATTAAAGGAGATAAAAAAGAGCAACAAGATGGCAAATTCAAGATTCCAAAATTTGGCATTGCTCTACCAACCATAAAAGGTCCAGATAGCGAAGTGCTTAAAAAAACTCTGAATGACACAGAAGGAACAGTTTCAGGGGATGTATTATCTACAGACAAGAAAGAGCTAAAGTTACCCAAAGGATCAGTAGAAATGGATATAATGGCTAAAGGTGTTGAACTTGAAGTTGAAAAAAGTAAATTCAATCTACCACAGCTTGGATTTTCAAATGAATTGAAAGGTCCAGAAATCGACATAAGCGATTTCAAAGCAGAGGTTCCTCAAACTGAAGTTAAAGAAGTCAAACCTGCTGAAGCAGAAATGGATGTCAGTTCTAAGGGACTTAAAGCAAAGAAGCCGGGCTTTGGATTGCCCAAAATTGGATTTTCAAAATCAGATGGAAAGGCCCAAGATATTCAAGCCAGTGAAATGACAGCAGATATTTCCTTACTAGAGGGCACTACAGAAATAGGTGAAAGTGAGATAGAGGGCAAAGCTGAAATAACAAGCCCGCAATTTGGCTCTCCAACAAAATTTAAATTCCCAACATTAAAATTACCCAAATTTGGGATTTCCACTCCAAAGGTTACTAGCAGTGCACCAAAGTCTGATTCTGACATCAAGGACATTAAAGTTAGTTCAGTGGATAACGAGATAGAAAGAACAAAGTTGGACATATCCAGTGACATCAAAAGCAAAACTGCAGAGATTGAAGCCCCATCTGTTAGCATCGATATAAAAGGAAAGGTGATTAATCAGGAGGTTCAGGAATCTAAATTTCAAATTCCAAAATTTGGGATTTCATTACCCAAAGTAAAAGGTCCTGAGGTGACAGTGACTGCAAAAGAGGTCAAGACAGGAATACCTGAAACTGGGATTACTGAACCAGAAATTAAGGTTCCAGGTGATTCAAGTGTCCCAAAAGTAGATACTGCTTTAGAGGGAAGCTCCAGCCTTGAAAATAAAGAGGAAGAAACGGAGATGAAAACTGATTCGGCTGTTTCAGGTTCGCCAAGTAAATTCAAATTGCCTACTTTTAAAATGCCCAAATTTGCAATTTCAGTTCCAAAAACATCTGATGCAAAAGCAAAAGTGGGAGCAGACGTACCAGATAATGCTGACCTAAATATTGAGAACCAGCCTATACAAGTGTCTACAGATATACACAAAAAAGGTGAAATTAAAGAAACCTCTGAACAGCCTCTAGAGGCTGCTGTGAAAAAACTAGATGGACAAAAGGGTTCCCCAAGTAAATTTAAACTTCCAACTATAAAAATGCCAAAGATAAGCATTTCAAGAACAAAATCTCAGGACGGAGATGACACAACCATTAAAGCCAATGCTCCAGAAGCTAAAACCGAACCCAAAGACGATGCACAAGCACTTGGAAAATCACCCAGATTTGCAATGCCTGCACTCGAGAATGTTCTCAGAGGCTTTGAGGTGGAATTTAATGTTCCAACAATAGAGCAAACAGATGCTCAATTGGACAAACCCTCTGTCAAGCAAGATCAAGAAGCAGGAGAAAAAACTCTGGAAGCAGCAGAGCAGAAGGAAAAGGGAGCTCAGGAAAAATCCAAATATAAATTTAAATTTCCAAAACTAGGCTTTAGCCAATCCTCAGATGAAAGCGATAAATTAGTTGACGCTAAGATTGAAGAAAGTGAAAAACACCTGCAGGCTTTAGCAGACGTCAAAGAGGCTAAAACGGCTGTTAGCAAAGAACAAGTAAAAACTGAGAAAGGAGGCTGGTTCAAGTTCTCATTTTCTTCACCAACTAAAACCACAAAAACTGAAGTGAAAGAAGAAATAACTCAGCAAACCGAACAGGCTGAGAAGCCCGATGATGTAGAGAAAGAATCCAACAAGCCACAAGATGAAAACGAGAAGAGCTCACTCAGCGAAGCTGTGGAGGAGATCATCAGCCCAACACTATCCCTAAGGTCATCTGAAGCTTTTGCAGATGTAAGTTCCACAGTAACTACTGATCAGATTGCCCTGTCACAGACCTCTCCTACAAAAGTTAAAGTGAAATATGCCGAACCCACTGCCACCGTAGGCATCAATGATGTGCAAAGTGATGTTGTGACTTCCACAGCCAGATGTGAACTGATATCAATGGAGCCTCACCAGCCAGAGAAAGTCAACATCCCATTTTCATCTGACATGTCCTCAACCTCAGTTGACACTCAAAAACAGATGTCAGGGGAAATTCATGTGATCACATCGAACATACAAGCTGTACCAGACACACAGCAAGCTGCAATCCTAACTAATTTAGATGGTCGTGGGATTCATACCTCACCTTTACAAGTAACACTAGGCTCAGACTCGGTGCTGACAGTGGAAGAAACCAGAGTGCAAAGTGGGATGCGCACAATGATGGAAAGGCATGTTGTAAAGGAAACGCTGCATGATGATAAAGAAACAATACTTGTGACGCAGAGAACACGCATATTTGAAGGAGACTCTGCAGAACCCATTTCTGATGAAACAGCTTCATCCATTCGCAGACTGAGAGACACAGTACACACTGAGAAAATGAGGTTTTTTGACAGTGTAGCAACAACTGAGGAGGTCACAATAGTAAGCTCAGAAACAACACTAAGACATATGGATTCCTCAACAGATGAGAATGGGGGGAAATGAATGTGAGATGTGGCTGTGTTGATTTAATGCTTTTGAATGTACGTTTCAGTGTTCTCTTATAATATATAATATGAGCCAGCTGAATTGTAATGCTATTTAGCAAAAGTGTGCTGACTCGTACTTGTGAACATATCAGAGAGTATTGTTTAGCTAATGAAGATTTGAAGCTTTCAAGACAAATTATGTATGTACAAGAAATAATATGAAAACAAATTATATTATGATTTGATGTGGGTTGTCAGTGCACATTATTGTAAAACTGTTATATTGGGGATATTGTTTACAGTGCAAACTCAGTAATATTCACGCAAACCTCATTTAAACAGATCCATTCACAAATCAATTTAAAGGCTATTAACAAAATTACATATTAAGGCATTTGTTTTTGTTTGAGGTAATCTATTCTGAAAAATATAAATAAAAAGACTTGCATATAAAATCTGTGTTTCAGCAGCCTTAAGGGGAAAACATGAAAATAATTATGTAAAAAAATTGTATTCACCCCAAAGTCTGTCCATTACCATTGTTAGCTTACGATAAATCATCTTCACCAAAGTCTGATGGAATCAATAGGTTTGCAAAATAAACAAACAATACACGTTTTACTATAAATATGTTTCCTAATAAGCAATGGCTTTTCTTCTAACATACAGTATATAATCAAATAATCACATTGATGTTGTAAAAGAAACACTTCAACTGGTCACACCAAAATAAAAAATAAATAAAAATGAAAAAAACGCTTCATGTCTCTGATTTAGTGTGTGTACTGTACACCAATAAATAAAAACACTTGAGTGGGCTGACAGTGTTTGTTAGCAGACTTGAATAAGACTTAAATATGATGACAACATACTGTTTGGAGCTAATCAGAAATATAACATAGTTTAATCACTCTAAATCGTCTGAAGTTGTTTTTCACAATTTATACAACGTGATTTAAATGTGTTTAATGCAAGAGGAAACACTTCTGAGATTCACAGTAACAATTAGGCAGGTTTTTAGTCCTCAAAGCCAATTGTACAGTAGAAACACCAACTGCAAGCATGGTATTGTGGCAGAAATGTGGGATACTGATATTAAATGTTATTATATTATGAATTTTAAAGTTTAATTGTGGATTTTTTTAATTGTTTTGAATATTTAAGTTATTTTTTATTATTTTTTTGTGATAATTTTCAATTTCTACTATACTAAATATTAACTAATTTGGTTTTACCTGTGATTTCGAACGATTAACTATAATGCTAAATGTACACAATAAAATTACGCTGCTAAAAGATGAGTTAATGAACGTAAAATTATTATCCCAACTCAAGCTATTGTCAAATGATTAAGAGGTAATACTAAATATATCAACTACGTTTGGCAAGTGTAGTCTGGTGATACTTATTTAAGAGCAAAGATACATCTTTAAATTTGAAAGTAGATTTGACATTTATTGAGATTATTATAATCATTTCTAAAAAATAATTTCTTAATTTTTCTTTTTTTTCCGGCTTAACCCCTTTATTAATAAGCGGAATGGACCGCCAATTTATCCAGCATATGTTTTACGCAGAGGATGCCCTTCCTGCAACCCATCACTGGAAAACACCCATACACACACATTCACACACTACGGACAATTAAGCTTACCCAATTCACCTATATCACATGTCTTTGGACTTGTGGGGGAAAACGCAGCACCAGGAGGAAACCTACGCCAACACAAGGGGAACATACAAACTTCACACAGAAATGCCAACTGAACCAGCAACCTTCTTGCTGTGAGGCAATCATGCTACCCACTGCGCCACCCACAGTCTTAATATTGTAATGAAATATACCTAAATATTCACAAAATGTATGTTATGTGTAATTTTTTATTGGTAATAGTAATCAATTCTGCTCAGAATCAGATTTTTTTTCTCATTTAAAAAATGATTGGCCAACACAGAAACTGCTATTTCTAATTGGCTGCTTTATCTTGTGAAATACACATTTCATTGCAGCAGTGTTGTGCATGTATTAATTACTATATATAAAGAAAATCTCATATTTAAAAGTACATAAGACCCCTCCAAAATAAAAAAATAAAAAATAAAATAAAAATAAGAAGAGTGAAAACAAATCAATTATCCACTTTTTTATTTCCATGAACTGTTAATTATTTGGTTGCCTTGACTACTATAAAACTATACTTCACTACCAGGGGAGCCCAGCATTGATATACTGATGTTCTCCAGGAGAGGCAATGCCCTTAAATTAAACCTGTGTGCATTCTTGTGGTTGCTCACAGCATTTTTCAAAATGTCCCAACTTTTCTATGAACAAAATACTACAGTAATTTATAACAAATATGATATGCTTTTGAACCAATATATAGTAAAGTGTTTTATACTGTATATATTGTATTTGCAACCCCATGTTAATGAATGATACAGCATGCTGTAGTATAACTACAGTGAACTGATAAACTGTAATCAGTACTGTACACTACCTGACAAAAGTCTTGTCGCCTATCTAAGTTTTAAGAACAACAAATAACTTGACTTCTAGTTGATCATTTGGTATCAGAAGTGGCTTATATGAAAGGCAAAGACCTCTAGATTACGCTTATTTCCCAAAATAAAATATGATCATGCCTTGATTTTAAATTATTTAATTATGAGAGTAAGGTCTGACTTTGCTTAGACAAAGGTTTTGTTACCTAACAGTAATAGTGTACAGTACAGAATATAAAGTTATGAGGCAGTGGAAAAATAACTAATATTTTGTATGACTCCCAGGAGCTTCGACGACTGCATCCATACATCTCTGCAATGACTCAAATAACTTCAAATAAAGTCATCTGGAATGGCAAAGAAGGAGTTCATCAAGATTCTTTGGATTCATCTTCAATGCCTCCTCCATCTTACCCCAGACATGCTCAATAATGTTCATGTCTAGTGACTGCGCTGGCCAATCCTGGAGCACCTTGACCTTCTGTGCTTTCAGGAACTTTCATGTGGAGGCTGACGTATGAGAAGGAGCAACATCCTGATGAGGAATTTGCCCTCTCCTGTGGTTTGTAATGTAATAGGAAGCACAAATGTCTTGATTTCTGTGAGAATATTGGCTCCATGTGGGTTCCAAAAGGTCTTCTGCAGTATTTGTGATGACTGAGATGCAGTTCAACAAATGATTCATCAGAAAAATCTACTTTCTGGCACTTTAGTGTAGTGTAGTATGCTTATTGTTTTACTACAGTAGGCTAAACTGTGTATATGCAGGTGCATACATTAGACTTTCACCAAAAAGTGGATTAATTTCACAAATTCAATTCAAAAAGTGAAACTCATATATCAATCAATATCAATCTTTTCATTTTTCTTATGGCCAATAAAAAAAAGGATTTTAATACAGAAATGTTGCACTACTGAATAACTAAAATGAATCAACTTTTCAATGACATTCTAATTTATTGAAATGCACCTAATTATAGAAGACAGTACAGTATAGTACTGGGTGATTTGTTTAGCTGTATTGAGGTTGGTTTTACAGTATATTCTCACATTTGTTCAGTGACAGCTTGTGAAACGCTTCCTAAATTGTTTACCATGGCAACGCAGTGGCGCAGTAGGTAGTGCTGTCGCCTTACAACAAGGTCGCTGGATAGCAGGTTCGAGCCTCTGCGTTTCTGTGTGGAGTTTGCATGTTCTCCCTGCGTTCGCGTGGGTTTCCTCCGGGTGCTCTGGTTTCCCCCACAGTCCAAAGACATGCGGTACAGCTGAATTGGGTAGGCTAAATTGTCTGCAGTGTATGAGTGTGTGTGGATGTTTCCCAGAGATGGGTTGCAGCTGGAAGGGCATCCGCTGCTTAAAACACATGCTGGAAGCTTTTCAACATGTGTTAGCCCTCATAAGCAAAATTAGTATCCAATAAAAGTAATATTTTTTTCTTGTCTTGCTTCAGTATAATTTCATCTGTTTCCAGTTCTGTGTTTTAAAATATTCAGACTAAAAATGAAGTAGCTAGTAATTTGTATTTGTAATGGAGACAAACAATTGGGTTTTAAAATATTCAGAACAATACAAGTGTAATACATTTTTGACAATATCTTCATAAAAATACAGAAATTTGCAATAATACGTGTCATACATTTGAAGATGATTTAGAGAAGTGGTTTATATGCCACACATGCTGGATAAGTTGGCGGTTCATTCCGCTGTGGCGACCCCGGATTAATAAAGGGGCTAAGCCGAAAAGAGAATGAATGAATGAATGTTTCAGGTAAATCTCAGTGGGAGGATTGTAGCCTAGCATAAAAGGCGTGCAATGTTTTCTGTCAGCAGTAGAGGGCATTAGCGATCTACAACCGACATCCTGAAGGACGAGTTTTTTTAAGTCTTTATCTGTATGTCTTATTACCCAACTCTAGAAAATTCATCACTTAATAGTTTTACTATAATATAACTAAAGAGTAACACAAAGTATACGCATCTTTCTGCGGAAGTAGTAAGCGTTTTCTCTGAAACAATCTGGCTCAGTAGCGTCTCTAAACTCACCCAAACACTTGCGTAACGCTCATCATCTGGGAATCAGAAATCCCGACAATTACATGATCAAACAGAATGAGATGACGACGTAAATGCCTGCTTCTTATAACCAATCGTAGATGGATGTTGCATGTACACGCAGCTCTCCACATGTAAATGAATGACGTTGATACTACAGGGGGATGAGCAGAAGGACTACGACAGCATTCAACAGTAACTTTCCGCTGCAGGTCAGATGCGCGCTCGAACTGGACGGACTGATGAGTGAACAGAAGCTGTGAGAGTTTAACGGAAGGAGATACTGAATATAATAACAATCCTCGCGCTTCAGGAGACAAGGGGACCAAATAAAGGTATTTGATACATCTATAATCATTTACACATTTAAAATAAAGTGTTAAAATATAGCTGATTAGGTTTACATCTCAGGAAACCATATCTATGGCTGTCAGTTGTGTCAGATATTTGTATACATATTTTAAAATGTATATATATTTGGATTTTGTATATTGTAATTCTGTTAAAATTATAAATATAAAGTAATTTTACTTATCTGTCACTCAAATTTTTAAGAATAAAGACAACAGTGAAAAAGCCAAGAGCGATTAGCTTTTCAACATGTGTTAGCCCTCTTAAGCAAAATTAGTATCCAATAAAAGTAATATTTTTTTCTTGTCTTGCTTCAGTATAATTTCATCTGTTTCCAGTCCTGTGTTTTAAAATATTCAAATATTCAGACTTAAAATGATGTACAAACTAGTATTTTGTATTTGTAAGGGTTAGAGACAAAAAAATGGGTTTTAAATGTTCAGAAAAATACAAGTGTAATAATTTTTTTAACAATATCTTCATAAAACCACTGCATTTTGCAATAATAATGAGTGTCATGCACTTGAAGATGATTTAGAGAAGTAGTTTATATGACAAACGTTTTCGTCAGGCAATGTTTACACTTCTCTGTTTAAAGACCACTATGCAACCCGCAAGTTATTTAATTACATTTTTTTTAAATTGTTATACTTTACCATTTAACCACTTCTCTGAATATTTAATTTGTTATATGAAGTTTAATCAAATATAGTATGCAGGTCTAAACTTGTAAATATAGCTAATAAATATGTCTGCTACACAGAATGATGGAATCCATTTGTAAATGAAAGAAAAAATTACCATTTTGAAAGTAGACATGACCAGGTTGTACATACAAGATGCAGAATTGGACACTCAAGACTCACACATGCATATTTATTGAAAGGGGAAGAAAAGCCTGTTTGTGACTTGTGTAAGAATATGTTGACGGTAAAGCATATTTTAATAGTATTTTTAAATGACATTAGAGATTGTTTTTATTCGGGAAATATTTTAAGTGAAATGTTTGAAAAGGTGCCTTCTGGAACACTTTAAGAATATTTATCTTTAATCAGACTAAAAGATTGTATATGACTCTTTTAATACTGTTGCTACTTGTATACTTTTTGTTGTTGTTTTTTACAATGAATGATTGTTAAGAAACTGATTTTAATTGTATTTATTGTATACTTCTATATTGTATATTTATTAGTGTATGTTTTTGCCATGAATATAGCCAATGCTGCTGATATGGCATTAAAACCTAAATAAATAAATAACACAGAATGATGGAACATTATTTTACCTACTATATATTTTGATATTTGCACAACAGTCAGTTGAAACATGAATCCAGACACTTTTAATTTGCTCTTCTGTAAATTTAATGTCATGCAGACACTAAAATGGGACTTCTAGTTTTTGACCCATATACAGCATTAGTTACATTTTAGGTTTTATTAAAAAAAAACTCTGCATACATCAGATCTTTTGCATCCTAACTCCTGTAGCATCGTGTCCAAATCCTTTGAGAAAAACATCTGGTATAAAGACATCATCATCATCATCATCCTTGTTTCAGGAGCTGAACTTTTCAAGGGCACTGACTGTCAACAGGGTTTGCTCTCCATGCATAGTCAACCCCGTTTCTATGGTTTTGTGGTAAACCACTGCTTATTAAAGGTGCTGTGACATTTGATGACATGACCTTGACCTTTAGGTTAGTTATGTGGCTAAATGAACCATAAACCTGTCAGTTCAGCTTGTTAGATTATGTTAAGCATTGGCTCTGATTAAAAAAAAAAAAAAAAGAAAATCAACCGTTTTGTGAAATTAACATCTTATCTAAACTTGACTGGTGATTAAATAATGGGATTAGAAACTTGTTGCTTCTAATGATAATGAGACATGTGAAAACGTATGTTAAATAGGTGCATCTATTAATTTCAAATCCACTCTGAAAATGTTGAAAAATAAAATGTAAAATATGGACCAACTCAAAATGTTTATTCGGTCCATTTTTGACCCCAATTTAGGTTAAACCAACTTACAGAGTCTACTTAAATGTCATATTCTCACATCATTCAGTATAGCTACTGGATGTTGCATGTTGTGTCTGATCTCATGTGGACATTTTTTGATCCCCATGAGGAAAAAAAATTCTTAAATCAAACAGAATGAAGTATTTTGATCATATAAAATGCAGAATGTTTCATGTGAGGGTTGGGTTTAGGGGTAGGTGCATAGAATATACAGTCATGGAAATCCCCATAAAAATAGTTGTACAATTGTATGTGTGTTTGTGTCTGTATCTTGTATTTCTTATATTGTGGGGACCAAATGTCTTCACAAGTATAGCCATTTTTGACGTTGTGAGGACATAAAAAAAACGACTTTTAAATCATCCAGAATTAAGTAACTTTAAAATGTAAAAACACATACAGTTTGTACAGTATAAAAATATTACATCTATGGGGGGTCTGCATAAAGATAAACAAGTGTGTATGTGTGCGTGCTTGTATCCATGCCCACAAGCCAGGGCGGTGTTTACATGGAATTACATTGAAATAATTTTTGAATACACTGCCAAATGCTTCTGGTTGCCAGATGATTTTTGGATTTAAAGTACATACATCACCATGCATGTCCAATCATGTCTAGCTTTTTTGTGATTTTACTTACAGGACATTACAGGACAGGACATTTTACTTACAGTTCAGGATTTTTAAGGGTTTTTATATTTGAGAACTGAGCAAGAAACATTATAATATACTTTATCGTCATGTATGTCAGATTGAAAGGTGTAAGTTAAAGTGCCTCTACATTCATCTAAAGCAAAACCATAATTCAGTTTTATGTAAGAGTATCTCTCGGCATTTTTCTAATTACACCCTGATGTTACATAAAACATATTGTATTCGGCAGCCGGATCATTCTTTGGTAGAAAGCACTCAAATAATTAGACTCAGCATGCTCTTAATAACAGTTCCACAGAGCATTTTTTTCCAACACAATGAAATCTTTCACTGAAATCTGTTTAATTTTCACTTCTGTACTTTCTCCTTTTCATCATCTTTGTTTTGCTTCCAGATTACATTTACAATAACTAAAGTTTATATAACAAACAAAAACAAGACGAGAATTTTTAGGCAGATTTCCCACAGAACTCCTCCTTCATCAAAACAGTTTTTCTGTTTATTTTTCTAAATTGGGGCTATTGAAAAATACAGTCATACTGTATATTATAAAAATATCAATCATATAATATTAGTCATTTACCATATCAAAGTCTTACTTCAGTATTATTTATTTATATGCTGCATATACATCATAAACAATAAGCTTTTTACTTGTATTTTATTTATGTTGTTTTTTTGTCATATTTGACATTTTTATTTATTTATTTATATTTTTTATATATTGTTTTATTTTTACATTGAATTAAAATATTATTTTTTTATTTTATTTTTCACCACATTTATAATTTATGTTATTTAACCTTTATTAAATTTAATAACATAAATCAGGATAGGTGGCACTGTGGCTCAGTGGTTATCGCTGTTGCCTCACAGCAAGAAGGTCGCTGGTTCGACTCCCGGCTGGGCCAGTTGGCATTTCTGTAGGGAGTTTGCATGTTCTCCCCGTGTTTGTGTGGGTTTCCACGTGCTCTGGTTTACCCCCACAAATCCAAAGATATGTGGGATAGGTGAATTGGGTAAGCTAAATTGTCGTAGTGTATGTGCGTGAATGATTGTGTATGGGTATTTTCCAGTGATGGGTTGCAGCTGGAAGGGCATCCGCTGCATAGAAAAGATACTGGATAAGTTGGCGGTTCATTCCCCATGTGGCAACCCTTGATGAATAAAGGGACTAAGCCAAATGAAAATGAATGAATGAATAAATCAGGATATTTTCTTTGAACTGAACTGATCTGAAAATCGAACTGACACTGTTTCAATTTACTATAATCTTGAATGTAAAGCTGCTTTGACACAATCTACATTGTATAAGAGCTATACAAATAAAGGTGAATTGAATTGAATTGAATAGTAAGAGAACCTAGGCCTAGGAAATTTTCGATTCATATAAGTTGCCATTGGAAGCATAATTGGGGAGAGGGATCGTACTTTTGGATGCCACGAGCCACTAATTTCATGACACTTGATATCCTAAATAAATAAACATTGTATGTAGATCTGTGTTTTTTTACAGCCTATATATTATTTAGATGATTTTAAAATCAGTTGATTTAGCTTCTTTTTTTTTAAATAATGTTCGTAGTAATTTCTTCTATTATTGTTTATTTTTTCATTTTAGCTTAAACTTATTTTTATTTCTGGTATTTATTTCAGCACTTTAACTGAAAATTTTCCCTTTTTTATTGCCATTGCAAAGAAAATATATATATTTAATCAAAATATATTATATTTTTAGTTTTTCTATAGTTTGGCATTAGATTAACACTGAGCACAGCCTTAGCCTGAGCAATTTGTTCAATTTGGGTCTCAGTGTTAAAATAAACTGAATAGTTTTTGTAAGTCTTTGTGCTCTCCAGCCTTTAACTGCTGAATAATTGAACAGGATTTGTGAGTGTTTGTGTGGGTGGCTGGACTAGTGTGTCGGCTTATGTGTTCACAGTTTTATTATCCTTCAGCATTCGACTATGACTTCTGTCTCTTCTACAGACTGCAAACAGGGACGAGTCCTTCAGACCACCATCAACCTCAATAAAAATGATGGAAGGCTGGTTCATATTTTAGCATGCTTCTTATTTGCATACCCACCTGCAGACACCAGTGTTGTCCCTGTCATGCGGTGTCAAAGCCTGGAGCAAAGTTTAGCTGTGTTTGGTTGTGTGTATGCTATTAAAAAGCCATATCAGTCAGAAAACGGAGACAGGAAGGTTTTTTTTTAGGGCCCTCAGACTGAGCAAATATGCAAATACTGCAACTGACTGAAGTATGAATTCAGATCTATCTATCTATCTATCTATCTATCTATCTATCTATCTATCTATCTATCTATCTATCTATCTATCTATCTATCTATCTATCTATCTATCTATCTATCTATCTATCTATCTATCTATCTATCATCTATCTATCTATCTATCTAT
>CAIGQZ010034527.1:34745-50009 GCA_903798205.1 Danio tinwini
ACTAGTCCTATATATATATATATATATATATATATATATTAAATTAAAGGACTAGTTTGCTGTCATTATTTTCTCACTTGCTTCCACCCTGTGTTTTGTATTTATTTTTCTATGCAGTGCATAATGATAGGTTTCACTGAATGTTTAGGTGGCTGTTTTCAAAAATAGATGGTAATTTATACCACCAAAGCCCAGCACGGGCAAAAAAAAGCATAAATTATGTGCAAAGCCATGCAAACACTTATACATAAGCATATACACTCACTGGCCACTTTATTAGGTACAACTGTCCAACTACTCATTAATGCAAATTTCTTATCAGCCAAACACATGGCAGCAACTCAATGTATTTAAGCATGTAGTCATGGTCAAGTCGATCTAAGAGTTCAAACCAAGCATCAGAATGGGGAAGAATGGTGATTTAAGGAACGTGGCATAGTTGTTGGTACCAGACAGGTTAATCTGAGTATTTCAGAAACTGCTGATCTACTGGGATTTTCACGCACAACCATCTCTAGGAGAACACAGAAAATGGGCTGAAAAAGAAAATTTCCAATGAGCAGCAGTTCTGTGGGCGCAAATTCCTTATTAATGCCAGAAGTCAGAGGAGAATGGCCAGACTGGCTCGAGCTGATAGAAAGGCAACAGTAACTCAAATAACCACTCATTACAACCGAGGTATGCAGAAGAGCATCTCTGAATGCAAAACATGTCAAACCTTGAGGCAGATGGGTAATAGCAGCAGGAACTGAGGCTACCAAAACGTTGCCTGCTCTGATGAGTCTTGATTTCTGCTGCAACATTCTGATGGTATGGTCAGAATTTGGTGTCAACAACATGAAAGCATGAATCCATCTTGACTTGTACCAACGGTTCAGGGTTGGGGTGGTGGTGTAATGGTGTTGGGGATATTTTCTTGGCACACTTTGGGGGCATTAGTACTAATTGAGCATTGTGTCAACGCCACAGCCTACCTGAGTATTGTTGCAGACCATGTCCATCCCCTTATGACCACAGTATACTCATCTTCTGATGGCTACCTCCAGCAGGATAACGTGCCATGTCATAATGTCATTATGTCTTGTCAGACTGGTTTCTTGAACATGACAATGAGTTACCTGTACTGGAATGGCCTCCACAGTCACCAGAACTCAATCCAATAAAGCATCTTTGGGATGTGTTGAAACCGCAGATTCGCATCATGAATGTGCAGCCAACAAATCTGCAGCAACTGTGTGATGCTTTCATGTAAATATATAGTTAAATCTCTGACGAATATTCCCAGTACCTTGTTGAATCTATGCCACAAAGGATTAGGGCAGTTCTAAAGGCAAAAGGAGGTCCAACCTGGTACTTGTAGGGTGTACGTAATAAAGTGGCTAGTGATTGTATATCAAGCTTGCAAATATTTATCATTGATTATTCATTCATTTATTTTCCTTCAGCTTAGTTACTTATTTATGAGGGGTCACCACAGTGAAATGAACCACCAACTATGGCATATATTTTATGCAGCGGATGCCCTTCCAGCCACAACCCATTACTGGGAAACGATTATTCATTTATTACTGTTCATTACTGTTTATATTTTGGATGCCAAATGCCATTGGTTTTGATAGTCAAATGGCCATTCCTTTGAAAACTCTTTGAAGAAGTTTAATTTTTTATTCCATGTGCTCTTAAAAATAAAATTGTTCTTTATGACTCTATGAAGAACCTTTACTGTATATTTAACAATTTGGTTTATACAGTAGAAAATGGTCCTTTAGAGTATTAAGAGGTTCTTCACGCTTTTCTATGGCAAACTTTATTTTTAGAAATGGGGAAGAAAAAAAATAGAATTAAAATGATGCAAAATTGTTCATTTTTATTCTTCAGTAGTTCAGCAAAGGTTATGCATTGTTTGTTAGTGTTATAATCTAAACACTTATTATGATGCTAAGCATTGTTTCTACATTTAGGGTCAGTATATGTTTATGCATTAAATGAAAAAAAAACATTTAAAATGTGCATTAAATTGTTTAATAGAACAAAACAACATTGCTACAGAAAGGTTTTCATACATTTCCTATTAATCAAATAATTCTGAAAACATCAAAACAACATTTCTTTAGCACCAAATAAGCATAGTGTTGTTTCTGGACAATCATGACACTGTATTTTGAATTAGAATACAATGTTACAGTATCCTTTTTTAATCAAATAACCACAGTAAGTGGAAGAATTAAATCAAATGCATCTTACCTCAAATTTGTGAATGGCTAATGTATGAGCTTTATTGTATGTATCATTGTCCTAGAAATAATCCTTGAAATTGATTAAAAGATGCAAATAAACGCGCTGATTCTGATTTCTGTTTTATTTTCTTATTAGAATGACAGATATAATGAACAACCCAGAACACAGTCGAGAAGACTTCACTGTGAGTGACAGCGGAGAGCAAGGCGTTTCATTGCAGGTTGGTCTCTTTTCTATGGTTATTTCCTACCTAAAGACCCCAGTGTCAGTGTCAATTGATCCTTTACCTAAACTGTCAACCTGTCATCTGTATAAAAATTAAATACTCTTTGTGTATAGTTGAGGCAAATAAAAGGAAAATTAACATGGCAGTAAAAAAAATTGCAAAAATATTCCCTCTATGGCGTGTCGTTGCTTTTATTTAGAACACTGTTTAAATCACTCGCTCCTGTACTCAATCTGGCAACCCGCGTTTGCGTTTGTTTTGATCCAGGAGTGCAATACTAGGTTCAACCACTGGGTGTCAAACATACATAATGCACCTTTAACTGTAGTTGGTAATTTTGTTCTGTTTTGAAATTTTACGTTTTTTTAAGTATTGGAGATTCTTTTACTCACTTACTATTCTTTGGCTTAGTCCCTGATTTAATAGGGGTCACCACAGCGCAATGAACTGCAAATTACTCTGGCATATGTTTTGAGGCGGATGCCCTTTCAGAAGCAGTCCAGCTCTGGGAAACACCTATAGAGCATTTCAGGTTCATGATTCTATAATTTGCTCCACTTTTTTTGCTCCACTTTTTCTCTTCTCAAAGCAACTTTTTACTTAAATTAGTGTTCTTCTTAACAACCCACTTTATATCATAGTTCACAAAGAATGATATTTTATAACAATGTGTGACAGATTGCTGACATTTCCTTATAAATAAAGGACAGGGTTTTTCTCACAGAATGAATGAATACTCTGATACCCCTTTCAATAACTTCGCCAGTTACTCAGTACTAACAGAAGCCAGGACGGAAGCAGTTTGGTTTATTGTCTGTACACTGCTGTGTTGACAAATAATTTAACTACAATGCACAAATATCACTATTAATAATAACAGTGGTTTAAGAGGTTACACATGTTGTACTGCTATTTCTGGAACATAAATGTATGTGATCTGTGTGACCCTTCATGCTTTTTTCCAAAAATGCCCCAAACACAAAAAAGCACCATAAAAATGTATGTGCTATATCTCAAACATCTGAAGTGTTATGTTTTATGTGGTAGATAAGATTTATGTGGACCATGTGGACGTTTATGTATTTTCTGTCATTTTCATTTAGTTTGTTTAGTTGATTCACAGGGTAACTTTGGTTTTCAGGTGACATAAATTGACAGACTTTTCCATGTAGTTGTGAGGTTTTTCTTAAACCCATCCTCTGTGTATACTTTTTTTTTTAAAGTTTCATCCTAACTCTTCTGTGCTGTACAACATTATATATTATTATATATATATATATATTAATTATATATATATTATATGTGTATTAATAGGGTAACTGTAACTTGCTTTAAAGGGCACCTATGGTGAAAAATCTACTTTTCAAGCTGTTTGGACAGACATATGTGTAGGTGTAGTGTATAGACCGTCATATTGGAGTGATATAAACACACTCAGTCCTTTTTTTCAATTTAACAACATAAAAACGGTGGACCAATTGGAGCGGTTTTGAGATCGACCGCAACTTGACGTAGGAGTGCGGTCCCCCCGCCCACCAATATTGATTGACAGGTGCGCATTACCATATCCTTAGTATGTTGTTTCACGTCCGGCATTTTCAGCGTGTGAGTCAAAGCGACGTCACCAAAGAAACACCCTTGCTCTATTTTTAGATGTAAGGCTCATTGGGCTCAACATTCACCACGTTATTGCTCTCCTCGCCGCCAGTGTTTGTAAGTTTTGGTGTGTTTGCATACATGTGTACTTTTCATTGTGTCTTCCTTAAACTTCAGCGGTTTGCATTTCCCGCAGTCACAGAAGGAAAGTCTCCATTGGAAATAACGAACTAACGACGCGCAGTGCCGTGCATTTCGCGTTGTCGCGAATGAAAGTGACGAGCGTTATCTGAATAGTTTCATTTTAAATAACATGCGAATGTGCGCGTCTGGTGTGCTGCGTCGTGGCTCTGAGTGACACATCCGATGTATGACGCCCTTTAGTTATAGCCTCAAGCAGGTCGTACACCAGAAGCGCCGCTCGGCGACACGCAGCGGCATGCATTTCTGAATTCTAAACATGTTTCTATCAGGTGACACACACCGGCGCTGCAATACTTTCAACTGTCATGTGGGCGCTGTGTCGTGGTGCATCCGGTGTGTGATGCCCTTCAGTCAAAGTTAATTTAGTGTGCTTGGTTATTAGTCTCGGTGTAGGCTACAAGCTCAGAGCTTTTAACTAGCACACAGTTGGCTGTAAAACTATACAAAGACACATGATTCTGTACTCTCTGCTTGGTCTGTGTCTGAGTCCTACATGTACGTCTGAATGCTGGTACTCTCATATTGCTTCTCTCTTGTCTGCCTGTCTATTGCAATACACAAAGCGGGGGAGCTCTTGGCTCCGCCCCCTTGTTAAGTTGGGCGGGAAGTCGAAACAAATTTTCATGTAAAGCAACACGCCCCTAAAACAGCAAACTGTGTACACACCCCCAAAATGACACTTTTTACACATTATAATAAAAAAAAAATCTGAATTGTGTTTTAAACTGAACCTAAACTGGCACACTCAGAAGAACCATAATATTAATATTACATCTTAAAAAAGGGGTAAAATAGGTGCCCTTTAATAGGTAGAACTGTCCGAGATATGAACAAAAGCAAGTGATGCATCATTTAGATTAAAAACATTTTAGATATAAAAAATCTTGAATGGTTATAAAAATCTTTATAATAAATTATAAAAATAATAAAAAAAAACAATTATCTTAAATGATATTAATAATAAGACCTAGTTCAATAAACTTTCTACTTCTCTGTTTATCCATCTGATTTTACTGTCTGTTTCTTTTGACCGCCCCGTCATTTAAAAGAATATCTCAATGGCGAACGCGTTAAGTATAAAAGCCTCGTCCGTTGCGCGATGTGGCGCCAGGCGAAAGTATAAATCAGGCTTAAGATTTGTTTGATTGTTTTTTCTGTAGTTCAATTGTGCATTTAACCTGTCTTTAGTACTGTTCAATTTGAATACATTAATTTTATAACTAATTTTGTATTTTCTCTTTATGTGTATGCATGTTTATGATATCTGCAGAAACTCTGGTCTAAGCAAAGTCAGACCTTACTGTCCTTTTTGTTATTTTGATCAAATAAGTGTAATCTAGAGGCATTTTCCTTTCATATAAGCCACTTCTTATACCAAATGATTAACTAGAAGTTATTATTTGTTGTTCCTAAAACTTGAATAGGCGACAAGACTTTTGTCAGGTAGTGTATATACGTAGAATTACCAAAGCATGGATCCTTATAAAAGGTTTCTATTTAGCATAAATTACAATATAGGGTCATTCTAAAAAACGTAGTCCTGTGGACGTTTCTGGAGACCGCAAATTATGTAGCCGGAGGTACGCATGGCTGCATTTAATTTTTTAAGCGAACGACATGGGGCGGTATGACGCCGTTCCTTTAGTCACTTACCGGCTGACCACTTACCTCCGAGTGGAGGCCTTTCCCGCGGCAACCAGTTTGTTCCGTTAGCTCGTCATGTATGTTGGCGGACTTGAGACGCAGAGAGGAGTCGACCACGACGATGACGACTGGGTTTGAGTCCGGGGAAGAGCGGTTCCAGAAATCAGGCAAGACAAAAACAGAATCCAAAAAATTAACATGAACAACAGGCTGAGCACGTGGTAAAATCTGAAAATGTGGTAAAAATCAGAATTGGCGTGTCACCCAGTCAATTTTTCAGTCAAGCAGAGAGACGGTCGGTCGACAATGGCCTCTGGTAAGTTTACGTGAGAACATCGCGGGTGTGAACGGCACTCGCGAGAGACATTTGAGATATGAAAAAGCGCACGCAGCGGCCTTTCGCGGATTCGTGAAAACAAAAGCTGCAAAAATACGTACCTCCCAGGATGTATTTCACAGTCTCCAGAAACGTCCACAGGACTACGTTTTCAAAATGAGCCTGGGTTGATAAACTATTATTACAAGTTGAATAACCCTAATTTGCTACTATTCAGAACCATTTTTCTGAAGAGTGTAGAGGAGATACTTGAGAGATTATTGTAGAAGACTGCAGCAATGTCCAACATAACTTAAAAGACTGTATTTGTGATCTGATATGAAGAATTACCAAAAAAAAAAAAAAAATGACTAAGACCTGCAAAGGCCATAAAATATGACTGCTGTAGTCAGCGTGGCGAATCAGGCGCTCTCAGGCTTACGTCACAGTCTGGTACCTTCCAGAACTCATTTTTTTATTCTTGGCCATGAAACAGTAAATAATTTAGCAGTGGACTAAGTGGCCATATCGTCAGAAAGTCATGTCATGAGAGAGAGAGTCGTGTACAAAAAAACAACGACATCCCCCAAACACCTCAAACAGACAAAATCACACACACACACATCAGAAGTTCATGAATGTCATCAGGCAAGCCCAGGTGAACAGCTGCACTTAAACACATCAGTGGCGTCACATGACAGACCGCATCCTCAGTTCCCCTCTTGTCACCCAGCACACATCAAAACATCTTCTGTCTCTCCGCAAACTCAATTACGCATCTCTGCCGCATGCCTATAAAGGTGGAATGTTTTTCTTGCACCCTAATCCAATCAGCTCCCAGACGCTCCAAAGCGTCTCTGCAGCCATTGGCCAGAAGTGATCATGAGGGTGGAGTGAGATGCTCAGAAGGAGGGGCTTGTGTTGTTTAGAACAACCCTCCATCCCAAGTCAGCCATACCTCCCTTTAGAGTGTTTTAGTGAGCGTTAGTTTATTCCAGCAGAGAAGAGAGTGCAAACTAATGTGGATGAAGCAAGACATTTCTCTTTGTCTTCATCAGCATTCACCGACTTTATTTTGTCCTCTGCATCTGGACTTGCAGACTGAGAGGAAAAAGGAAGCAGCAGGTTTTTTAAAGCCTCGGAGGACAAGAGGGAGAGAGCAAACAGGACCACTATTGAAAGACTGGACAAGATAGACAACCATCATGTGTGATTGTTTTCACCTGGCATTCCCCAACTGGCATGCATCAGCCACGGGTGGGCATCACTCTTTATTTTATATACTCTCTGCTTCTTTCTCTGTCTATTTCTCTCTGTCTCACTCTGCAGTCTCTGTGCTATTTTTATCTCGGCGCTCAGCACCTCTTGCAGTGGGGCTGTGGATGTGTGTGTTAGTGGGACAGTACTGGTGCTGAGCTTGTTGACAAGCATCACTGCGTTTCTCTGCCGAGATGACGCTGCACTGTGTGAGATCTGGGTGTGTCTGCAGTAAAGGGGGCGTGGCTATGAGGCTGTGGGTGTGTCGTTAGAGTTATGCAGTATTTTATTAACGGCTTCTGCAGGGATTTTTGTTTACAATGTTGAGATCAGGATTTTAGGAATTGTTGTATTATTTGGATATACGTATTTAATCGTAAGAGGTTCTTTTATGTGTTTCCTTCTAGCATTTTAGACTTTTATTTAAATAAAGTACTTTATTATTATTATTATTTTATTTATTTAAAGATTTCATTGACATGTAATAAAAATATATATTTAATTTGAAAATATACACTACCGGTCAAAAGTTTGGGGTCAGTAGGATTTTAAAATGTTTTAAAATAAGCTTCTCCTGCTCACCAAGGCTGCATTTATTTAATCAAAAATACAGGACAAATTGTAAAATTGTGAAATGTTACTGCACTATAAATTAACTGTTCAAAAGTAGTTTATTATATAATTTAATAATTTATTCCAGAGATTTTAAAGATGATTTTCAGCTTTATTACTCCAGTCTTCAGAGTTACATAATCCTTCAGAAATCACTCTAATATTAATTATTATTATAAATGGTAATAGTAATAAAAGCAATAATGACTAGAGTAATAATTTTATTTAAAACTACAAAATTGTTATTAAAAATTTAATAAATATTTAACAATTTTGTAGTTTTAAATAAAATTATTACTCTAGTCATTATTGCTTTTATTACTATTACCATTTATAATAATAATTAATATTAGAGTGATTTCTGAAGGATTATGTAACTCTGAAGACTGGAGTAATAAAGCTGAAAATCATCTTTAAAATCTCTGGAATAAATTATTAAATTATATAATAAACTACTTTTGAACAGTTAATTTATAGTGCAGTAACATTTCACAATTTTACAATTTGTCCTGTATTTTTGATTAAATAAATGCAGCCTTGGTGAGCAGGAGAAGCTTATTTTAAAACATTTTAAAATCCTACTGACCCCAAACTTTTGACCGGTAGTGTATATTTTCAAATTAAATATATATTTTTATTACATGTCAATGAAATCTTTAAATAAATAAAATAATAATAATAATAAAGTACTTTATTTAAATAAAAGTCTAAAATGCTAGAAGGAAACACATAAAAGAACCTCTTACGATTAAATACGTATATCCAAATAATACAACAATTCCTAAAATCCTGATCTCAACATTGTAAACAAAAATCCCTGCAGAAGCCGTTAATAAAATACTGCATAACTCTAACGACACACCCACAGCCTCATAGCCACGCCCCCTTTACTGCAGACACACCCAGATCTCACACAGTGCAGCGTCATCTCGGCAGAGAAACGCAGTGATGCTTGTCAACAAGCTCAGCACCAGTACTGTCCCACTAACACACACATCCACAGCCCCACTGCAAGAGGTGCTGAGCGCCGAGATAAAAATAGCACAGAGACTGCAGAGTGAGACAGAGAGAAATAGACAGAGAAAGAAGCAGAGAGTATATAAAATAAAGAGTGATGCCCACCCGTGGCTGATGCATGCCAGTTGGGGAATGCCAGGTGAAAACAATCACACATGATGGTTGTCTATCTTGTCCAGTCTTTCAATAGTGGTCCTGTTTGCTCTCTCCCTCTTGTCCTCCGAGGCTTTAAAAAACCTGCTGCTTCCTTTTTCCTCTCAGTCTGCAAGTCCAGATGCAGAGGACAAAATAAAGTCGGTGAATGCTGATGAAGACAAAGAGAAATGTCTTGCTTCATCCACATTAGTTTGCACTCTCTTCTCTGCTGGAATAAACTAACGCTCACTAAAACACTCTAAAGGGAGGTATGGCTGACTTGGGATGGAGGGTTGTTCTAAACAACACAAGCCCCTCCTTCTGAGCATCTCACTCCACCCTCATGATCACTTCTGGCCAATGGCTGCAGAGACGCTTTGGAGCGTCTGGGAGCTGATTGGATTAGGGTGCAAGAAAAACATTCCACCTTTATAGGCATGCGGCAGAGATGCGTAATTGAGTTTGCGGAGAGACAGAAGATGTTTTGATGTGTGCTGGGTGACAAGAGGGGAACTGAGGATGCGGTCTGTCATGTGACGCCACTGATGTGTTTAAGTGCAGCTGTTCACCTGGGCTTGCCTGATGACATTCATGAACTTCTGATGTGTGTGTGTGTGATTTTGTCTGTTTGAGGTGTTTGGGGGATGTCGTTGTTTTTTTGTACACGACTCTCTCTCTCATGACATGACTTTCTGACGATATGGCCACTTAGTCCACTGCTAAATTATTTACTGTTTCATGGCCAAGAATAAAAAAATGAGTTCTGGAAGGTACCAGACTGTGACGTAAGCCTGAGAGCGCCTGATTCGCCACGCTGACTACAGCAGTCATATTTTATGGCCTTTGCAGGTCTTAGTCATTTTTTTTTTTGGTAATTCTTCATATCAGATCACAAATACAGTCTTTTAAGTTATGTTGGACATTGCTGCAGTCTTCTACAATAATCTCTCAAGTATCTCCTCTACACTCTTCAGAAAAATGGTTCTGAATAGTAGCAAATTAGGGTTATTCAACTTGTAATAATAGTTTATCAACCCAGGCTCATTTTGAAAACGTAGTCCTGTGGACGTTTCTGGAGACTGTGAAATACATCCTGGGAGGTACGTATTTTTGCAGCTTTTGTTTTCACGAATCCGCGAAAGGCCGCTGCGTGCGCTTTTTCATATCTCAAATGTCTCTCGCGAGTGCCGTTCACACCCGCGATGTTCTCACGTAAACTTACCAGAGGCCATTGTCGACCGACCGTCTCTCTGCTTGACTGAATAATTGACTGGGTGACAGGCCAATCGACTGACCCACCCTCCTCCTTTCCTAAACCCAACCAATTTTACCGATTGACTTGCCCACCCACATACTTCCCTAAACCCAATCAACAGTTTACAAAACCCGTCCAGAAAAAGAAAAGCTTCGTCTGATTTTTACCACATTTTCAGATTTTACCACGTGCTCAGCCTGTTGTTCATGTTAATTTTTTGGATTCTGTTTTTGTCTTGCCTGATTTCTGGAACCGCTTTTCCCCGGACTCAAACCCAGTCGTCATCGTCGTGGTCGACTCCTCTCTGCGTCTCAAGTCCGCCAACATACATGACGAGCTAACGGAACAAACTGGTTGCCGCGGGAAAGGCCTCCACTCGGAGGTAAGTGGTCAGCCGGTAAGTGACTAAAGGAACGGCGTCATACCGCCCCATGTCGTTCGCTTAAAAAAATTAAATGCAGCCATGCGTACCTCCGGCTACATAATTTGCGGTCTCCAGAAACGTCCACAGGACTACGTTTTTTAGAATGACCCTATATTGTAATTTATGCTAAATAGAAACCTTTTATAAGGATCCATGCTTTGGTAATTCTACGTATATACACTACCTGACAAAAGTCTTGTCGCCTATTCAAGTTTTAGGAACAACAAATAATAACTTCTAGTTAATCATTTGGTATAAGAAGTGGCTTATATGAAAGGAAAATGCCTCTAGATTACACTTATTTGATCAAAATAACAAAAAGGACAGTAAGGTCTGACTTTGCTTAGACCAGAGTTTCTGCAGATATCATAAACATGCATACACATAAAGAGAAAATACAAAATTAGTTATAAAATTAATGTATTCAAATTGAACAGTACTAAAGACAGGTTAAATGCACAATTGAACTACAGAAAAAAACAATCAAACAAATCTTAAGCCTGATTTATACTTTCGCCTGGCGCCACATCGCGCAACGGACGAGGCTTTTATACTTAACGCGTTCGCCATTGAGATATTCTTTTAAATGACGGGGCGGTCAAAAGAAACAGACAGTAAAATCAGATGGATAAACAGAGAAGTAGAAAGTTTATTGAACTAGGTCTTATTATTAATATCATTTAAGATAATTGTTTTTTTTTATTATTTTTATAATTTATTATAAAGATTTTTATAACCATTCAAGATTTTTTATATCTAAAATGTTTTTAATCTAAATGATGCATCACTTGCTTTTGTTCATATCTCGGACAGTTCTACCTATTAAAGGGCACCTATTTTACCCCTTTTTTAAGATGTAATATTAATATTATGGTTCTTCTGAGTGTGCCAGTTTAGGTTCAGTTTAAAACACAATTCAGATTTTTTTTTTATTATAATGTGTAAAAAGTGTCATTTTGGGGGTGTGTACACAGTTTGCTGTTTTAGGGGCGTGTTGCTTTACATGAAAATTTGTTTCGACTTCCCGCCCAACTTAACAAGGGGGCGGAGCCAAGAGCTCCCCCGCTTTGTGTATTGCAATAGACAGGCAGACAAGAGAGAAGCAATATGAGAGTACCAGCATTCAGACGTACATGTAGGACTCAGACACAGACCAAGCAGAGAGTACAGAATCATGTGTCTTTGTATAGTTTTACAGCCAACTGTGTGCTAGTTAAAAGCTCTGAGCTTGTAGCCTACACCGAGACTAATAACCAAGCACACTAAATTAACTTTGACTGAAGGGCATCACACACCGGATGCACCACGACACAGCGCCCACATGACAGTTGAAAGTATTGCAGCGCCGGTGTGTGTCACCTGATAGAAACATGTTTAGAATTCAGAAATGCATGCCGCTGCGTGTCGCCGAGCGGCGATTCTGGTGTACGACCTGCTTGAGGCTATAACTAAAGGGCGTCATACATCGGATGTGTCACTCAGAGCCACGACGCAGCACACCAGACGTGCACATTCGCATGTTATTTAAAATGAAACTATTCAGATAACGCTCGTCACTTTCATTCGCGACAACGCGAAATGCACGGCACTGCGCGTCGTTAGTTCGTTATTTCCAATGGAGACTTTCCTTCTGTGACTGCGGGAAATGCAAACCGCTGAAGTTTAAGGAAGACACAATGAAAAGTACACATGTATGCAAACACACCAAAACTTACAAACACTGGCGGCGAGGAGAGCAATAACGTGGTGAATGTTGAGCCCAATGAGCCTTACATCTAAAAATAGAGCAAGGGTGTTTCTTTGGTGACGTCACTTTGACTCACACGCTGAAAATGGCGGACGTGAAACAACATACTGAGGTAATGCACACCTGTCAATCAATATTGGTGTGCGGGGGGACCGCACTCCTACGTAAAGTTGCAGTCGATCTCAAAACAGCTCCAATTGGTCCACCGTTTTTATATTGTTAAATTGAAAAAAAAGGACTGAGTGTGTTTATATCACCCCAATATGACACTGTATACGCTATACCTACACATATGTCTGTCCAAACAGCTTGAAAAGTAGATTTTTCACCATAGGTGCCCTTTAAAGTAAAATATTAATGGCAACAGAACTTTGCTTTCTGTACAATTATATTTTTTATTATGGCAAGCATAAAAACAAAAAAGAAGTACACTTACTAAAATTCTGATGTTTTTTTTTTATTATTTTGGCCACTTAACAATTCACACATTACTGTCTGGCTAGTTTCGGTCCTCTACTTATAAGCTAAAAAGGCAATAATGATCCAACATCCGTGACCATTATCACCAATAAAGCCTAAAAATTGGGCATCAATATATTGTAAACTGATAGGTTCATATATTCCTTTCCAGTTACAGTCAGATTTATTTGTCATCATTTGGGAAATATTTAAAAAAGAAAGAATTTTTTCAAAGGGGTGGGAAAGAAAATTTCAAAGGGGGCTAATAATTATGACTTCAACTGTATCAAAGACATAATTTGTTACTTAATTTTAGTTTGTAACTTAAAAATTGCCTTAAATTCAAAATTGTAACCTATACATCAGTTTAAACCTATGAATGGTGGAAAAACATTCTGTAATATTAAAACCACCTGGGTCGCCTCTTTTGCCATGACCTCTTTTTTTTGTTTTAACAAACTTATCCCTCAGGTTTTTCCAAACGTTTACAAGAACTTTCCTCCTTTCCCACTGCTGTCGCAATTTCTAGCCAAGAATTATTGGTCATCTGGTTATCTCTATGATCACGCATGGAGGGATCATAAAGAAGATGTGTGTACAGTCGGACCTGTTTCAGATAAAATTTCTTCAAAGTGTTTCATATTCAACTCAAATCAAATGCGGCGCCGCTCGAACTGTTCAGTGTTCACTCGAGTCTCAAAACATTACGTGAGCCCCGGCAGCCGTAATCATGACGCGCAAACACAGCGATGACGTCACATTGGCCGCGCGCACTGCATGTTGGTCTCATTTGTAAGTGTAATACCGCAAATTACAATTGGACTAGTGAAATAAAGAACTACAACACCTAGAAAACCAAGAAACAGCAACAAAAAAGAATTTGAATGAGCATTAAATGTAGCGTTACATAGACATTGGAAAATTAAGACCTGTGCAAAAATATTTAACACCTAGAACAGCGAATTTAAGACTTTTTAAGGCCTTAAATTATATTTTTTAATTTGAGACTTTTTAAGACCCCGCGGAAACCTGTTAGACAAAAGTCTTGTCACTTAACAGAAATAATGTACAGTATAAAATATAACGTCATGGTGCAGTGGAATAAGAATTCATATGTGCATGACTCCCATGAGCTTGAATAACTGTATCCATACATCTCTGCAATGACTGAAATAACTTAATAAAGTCATCTGGAATGGTAAAGAAAGAGTTCTTGCAGGACTCTCAGAGTTCATCAAGGTTCTTTGAATTCATCTTCAATGCCTCCTTCTTCTTAACCCAAACATGCTCAATAATGTTCATGTAATGGGCTGCACAAATGTCTTGATACCTCAGGCTGTTGATTTTGCCATAAACTTCTGCAGATCTTTTGCATGCCCTAATACTGAATGTAACTCTAAACCATGATTTTTTTCTTTACCAAACTTGACTGATTTCTGTGAGAATCTTGGGTCCATGGTGGTTCCAATAGGTCTTCTGCAGTATTTGGGATGATTGGGATGCAGTTCAACAGATGATTCAGCAGAAAAATCTACCTTCTGCCACTTTTCCAAATGATCAACTAGAAGTCACGTTATTATTTGCTGCTTTACAACTGGGATCAATGACATGACTTTTGTCAGGGAGTATAGGGCTATAATATTTTTTATAATATTTTCATTAATATTAATATTGGTAATACGATTATTGTGTAAGTATTAAGTAATGTGCATTTATAGAGTGCATTTATTGTGTATGGCCATATACATCTGGTTTATCCTCACCACAACCAGTGTGTAGCATTACTTCACTATACTGTGCAGCATTACTTCACTATACTGGGACATTAGGACCCACACAGACCACAGGTTGAGCACCCCCTGCTGGCCTCACTAACACCACTTCTAAGAGCAACCTAGTTTTTCCCAAGTGGCATCCTATCAAGGTAATAACCAGGCTAAGCCAGGGTATTCTCTCTATTAGAATAACACTTTCATTTTACATATGATTTAATTATATATGCAGTACTGTGCAAAAGTCTTAGGCGGTCAGCTTTGGGATCCTAAGACTTTTTCACAAATCTATCTATCTAAAAGGTATGGAGCAAATGCAGGGTCATTACTTTTGGGTGAACTATACCTTTAATACAGACAGA